>CM047880.1:148664-280354 GCA_026212405.1 Petrea volubilis | reverse complement strand
TCTAAGAAAGTAGTTTGGATGTAAGATCGTTCGATCTAGATTTTTGATGTAGTACATTTATTGTGTTGAAGTTTGGATGAAAAATATAGGTAGAACTTTATCATATTATTACAGTTAGGGTAAAGGCAAATGAATTGTGGCGATTGGTAGAAATTAGAAAATAAAGTTGAAAGATTGATGATACAAATGAGATAAACAAGTTCAAAGCAATGAAAAAGTGGGGGAAAGAATTTGCAAATAATCTTAGCTCATTGTTAGATATTGTGCTAACTTGAATATTGTAGAGTTTGCATTGAGTTGGTTTCTGATAAGACAAATTGCAATTTATCGTTAAATTGTTAGAAAAAGAATTCATTATCTAACAAAGGGGTTTAACTTAAAACTTTTGCAGTATAAATTCGATGTTGTTAATTTGACGTGTCGAAGACAGGACGAAAAAGTATAGGTGTAAATATTATTCATATTTTTCAAGTATAGAGCAACAGCAAAACTTGAAATGCGGCGATCGGTAGAAAACTAATGTTTTGCAATTGAAGTCAATAATGAAAAAATAAATTGGTGTGCATGAAATTTTTTTTCTTCGTATTCATCAAAACTTCTGTGAGTAATGCTTGATAAAAAATTGTGAAGCACAAAAAGTTATGAACTTATATATTACATGCAGTGTTTTATAAGTTTGTATATATATTTGACGTGGCCTCGTTTCAGTATTAACTATAGCAAATACAAAAGTTAGAGGTTTGCTTAACTTCTTCAATATCTACATAATCACATATATACATGATTTGCTAAAGTTGAAGTCACTTTGGAAGGACATCAGATTTGGAAGAATGGGCGACATTGTGTTCAGAGCTGGAAGATTCAATTTCATCAGATTGAACATGAGTAGCAGCAGAGCCTACAAGATGATGAACATAAGAACAAGTATGTTAATCTATAATTTATAAATAGGAGAGAAGTGTATAGAAAAGTAAATGTTGGGTTTTCAACTTAATAAAAGTTGTTGAAAGTTGAAGTGAAATGGTTTGTATATTTACTTGAGCTTTCTTCGACATGTGCTTTTGATGAAAGTGAGTCGGCCTCAATTAATGAAGAAGCAGTGTAGTAGTATTCAATTCCATAATGGGTGGGGGCAAGTCTTTTTTTGATTTGGACAATACAGTCTTTTCATTTAAGTCAGGCATTAATGGAATTGTAATCGACTTTTTGGTCCTGCATTGTAAGAAAGTAAAAAAAGGAAATTTTATTATAAGAAATGCATGAGAATGTATACAATGAATGTTATATATAAGCTCAAGGGATAATATTGTAACCTCATCATCGAGCTTCATTAA
Organism: Petrea volubilis; assembly: GCA_026212405.1. Lineage (NCBI taxonomy): Eukaryota > Viridiplantae > Streptophyta > Magnoliopsida > Lamiales > Verbenaceae > Petrea > Petrea volubilis. Next base: position 279,020 of record CM047880.1, on the reverse strand, counting down.
TTCGAGTGCTGTTAAAGATAGAAGCTTTTCAGCATCATCACCAAAGACAACAACATCTAATTGTGCTGAGGAATCAGAAAGTGTGATTGTAAATCTTGTCCTGAAGATTGAGGAAATTAATTTTTTGGTTAGTAATAGTTTAAAAAATTGAAGTAATACAAATTGAATAAAAGGTAAAAGAAAATAAACATAAACCTAGGCTTTGCAATTGATTCCGCACGACAGAAGTTGCAAGTAATGTTCCAGTCGTATTGAGCCTTCGTCGCTTTGAAGCAAGTATTACAAGCCATGTACCAGAATTGTTGCTCCACATGTAGAATCTTTGCTTTTGATTTAACCCAGAATTTGTCGTGCTAAGCATATGAAAAAGAGTATGTAATGTAAATATATGAATATGCTTAAATATCTAATAGATTGTGTATGGTAATTTTTATCTTCAAAGCAAGTAATATTAAATAAAAATCGAAGGGTTATTGGGAAGTTTGGTTGGCTTTTTAGTCATGTAATTAGAATAAGCTCATATATAAGTATATTTAAGACAATGAAGGAATTAACTTACATCATTGTTGGTTGTAAGCATTAGCAAGGAGATGAGTCGTTGTCATATGGAATCAGTGAATCTGGGATTGTATGCTTCAGATATTTTTTTCTTTGACCAACTCAGTGAGAAGTACATGATTTTTTGCACGCCTGTGGTGGGCATAAAATTTAATGATAATGAAAATATATATTCCTTATGAAAAAATATTTTATGGAAAGAAATTATATTAGAAAAATCGATAGTTTACCAAGTCCTTAAAACTTGAGTTTCAGGATATGATGGATGACAACAATATTAGCAAGACCTTTTGCAGAGAGCGATATACCTAAAGCGCAAATATTTTAGTGTATGTTTTATAGAAATAGATATAGAAAGATATCATTTTCATATAAAGTAAACAAGAGACCATAATAATCAGAAACACTGAGCCTCGTTGCTGCAATTATGGGCATTTTATCTGATGCATCTATAATGGGCATGCCTTCACTGAGTACGATTTCATCCCACAGAGTTAGCACACATGGGCTTGTCCTATAAAGTAATTACTGCGTAAAACAAAACGTAAGTAGTAAGAATTAAAGCATTGAAAAATAATTATAACAGCAAGAAAGGAAAAGTACACGTACTCATCATTCACAACAACAAATTCTTGAATAGTTGACATGCCAAATTTTGTTGGGACATCTCTTGGCTCAAGTTTGTCGATGACATGGCCCAAAATATCTGCCGACAACAAATATATAAGTTTGGAATATAACGAATAGTTATGTAGATATACCAATAAGAGTTTTGGTATTCAGAAGAGGCGGGATATCAACAAACTTGGGTAAACAGGGGAGCTCCAAGTTCTCTCGGGAGCGATCATTTGTGACATGTCGAACATACAGTGGTTCTGTTTATGGTCCATTGATATATGTGCGGGACCATCTGAACTTTGGATCGACAAATGTCACTGTTTGCATTAGATATAAAGTATGTTTCTTGGAGCTGAAGACATCTTGCATTAAAGCTATGTCTGGGACTACATATCACAGCCTGGACTTTAGTTTCCTAAAAAAAAATTTAGTTTGAGTTGAGAATTATAGCTTATAGATAAAATGCATTTATAAATACCTAATGAAAATGTAATCGATAAAAAGAACATACATCTTTATCGATGAATATAAATCTCTGATACTTTTTGAGGTTGATTGTGATTGTCGAGGGCTGAGCTTTCGGACAATGAGTACTTTGGCTGTCCAAGTCCGTGTGTTTGGTGTAATCTCAGCAATAGGTAGTAAGCTCGATGCATTTTTTTATTGACGCTATAAAAAAGATTGTACTTTTTTCATTAGTTCATAGCAGTATTAAGAGGAGCATGTAGGAACATAAAGGAGTTATAGTGCGGCTATTTTAATGGTGAGAATTAGTTCTTTAAATATTAAAATATGTGTGCAATACAAATAAATTTAAAATGGTTGGAATTGATAATCATGAGAATATTAAAATATTCGTTATTAATAAAATTTGCAAGAGTGAGTGTTACAGTTAGGTAGAAATAAGAAAAGGCTTTTTATTGAAAGTTATTTAGATAGGATAAATATTTCTAGCTAATGGACAAAGAATATATGATAGGTATGTTAGTTAATGAATATAAATAAAGAATATAATTTGTAGCGAAGCAAAAAAACTTAAGGAAATATTCACAATAGAGTAGCAGATAAGAAGATCTTAATGAAAAAACTCGTAAATTAGTGTATATGTAATGTAGAATTTAAATTAAGCAGAAAAGTGTATATGGAAATTAGAAAGAGCGACATATGTAGAGTTTAGGTTGTATGGGTAGTTTAAAAAATGAAATAGTAAGAAGGCTGCAGATAATCAAATGGATATACATAGATGTATATAATACTGACCTTTTTTTTTTTTTTAAGAAAGCCGTTACTTCTGTATGATGAACATAACAAGGTGTCCTTTTACAACTGATGTGCAAGTTGCAAAATTTCTTTATAAACAATATTTCTAGTCAATGTGACATTTGTGTCTTCAACAGTTGGAGGATGTATAAGAACTTTGACAGAAGCTCCATTTTTTGTTCGAGAAAGAGCAACATATAATTGACCATGACTAAAGATCGGCTCTCTTAAGTAAATACCAACAAAATCTAAGGTTTGACCTTGAGCTTTATTAATAGTCATTGCAAAGCATAATTTGACTGGAAATTGTGTTCTCACAAAAGGAATTGGGCATTTTGCTTGTTGAAGATTCTAAAGGTATTCTAGGAATAAATGTTTGCTTTTCTTTAAAATGGCCTGTTGCAATTTCAGCATGAATTACTTGTTGGCCGAAATTTTGACAAATTAATCGTGTACCATTGCAAAGACCTTCAATAGGATTTATATTCCTCAATAGCATAATCGGACAACCAACCTTTAAAGTCAATATATGGGGTGGTAGACCAGGTGTGGTCATAGAGTTCAAAAAATCCTCATATTGACCTTGGTGTGATGGGTCACAAGCTTTGTTAAAGCTAATAAATTCTTTTGGTTGTCCACCAAATTTATTGATCAAAATTTGATTGATTTCATCAACATAATCATTTTTTGGTGCTAAAATCAACCTATTTATCACTAATGAAGGACTGGAGAAGAAGAGGTCCAGGCATGGGAAGACTATTTGAATTAATCATTAATGATTTTTGGGACTCCACAAAAGGAAATAGCATGGTATTTGGAATTTGAATTCTATCATCAATGACTTGAGGTTCAGTACCATCACCGACTCTAAGCAAAAAATTGTTGAACAATGGATCTTCTTTAGCACGCATATTTTCTCGCAAAAATAGCCTTTCAACATATTGGTTCAATGAAGAACTTGCAAAACTTGCATCAATCATGTCTTCTTTGTTTCCTCCAACTACAACTGGCGTAATTTGTCTATAATCACCTCCAAAAACAATAACTTAGCACCAAAAGGGACGCATGAACCAGTTATATCTTGCAAAATATCATCTAAAGCCTCAATTGTTTGCCTTTTAGCCATCGAGACTTCATCCCAAATTATTAACTTCGCACTCAACAACAACTTAGCAAGAGTGGTTTGTTGACTTATCCTACATTTTGTTTTTCCATCTATATCTATAGGTATATTGAATCGAGAGTGTGCTGTACGACCTCCGGGCAAAAGCGCTGCAGCTATACCAGAAGTTGCAACAGCTAATGCTATGTTACCTTTTGATCGGACATCAGCTAAAAGAGCACGATATAAATAGGTCTTCCCACTTCCGCCTGGGCCATCTACAAAATAAATACCACTTAGATTAGAATAAATTTTTTTGTAATAGTATTAAATGCATACATTTGATCATCATTTAATGTTTGAATTGAAAGTAAGTCAGCTTCTGGTATTTCGATGTTTTGTTCATGGTTAAATTCTCTTGTATATTTATCAATATCGGAAAAGTGGATTGGAGAAGAAGTTAGTTGGAAGTCTTTCAAAGATTTGCCTAAGTTCTCCAAAAATTCATTGATTTGTTTTAATACTGTGAGCTCAATTTTATGATTTGAGAAATGTTGATCATTGCGGAAATCTTCAGACATGGCACGTTTGAATTTTTCCCACAATGTTTTTGGGTTTGATGGAGAACAATAAACCAAAATAGTAGCAAAAAGCCTTCTTAAACTATAAGGCATTTGATATTGACTTGCTTCTTCAAGGCATTGTTCTAAAGAATCATCTGACTCTAACAAACCTAAACTTGCAGCTGTATTTCGGAATGTATGGTGGCATGTGCCAGAAACAATTTTCAAAAAATCAAAAGATATTGGGCATCTAATATTTTGTAATAGAATTCTCAAATAATATCTTTCACCTTCAATAGGACTGGCATTAACAATTCTACCAACAACAATGCCATTTTTTCTAGGTGTCCAAATTTTATCTTGAGAATTCCATACAAAATATTGAGGGAACTCTTTGTATAGCAAATTCAAACTCTTTGCTCTTTCATCATGAGCATTCATGTAAAAAAATTCTGTGAGCATTGTTTTTGATGCCATTGGGTTAGAAACTACTTGCTCTAAAGTTTGGGTACATCTAAATGATATATATTGATAATTAGGAATATGCAGTTGTAAAGTAATAACAGAAGGATGTATTTCGCTCATTGAAAAACCAAAAAGCCTCCAAGCTGATTCTGGAGCTGCGATCCATCTAGCTGATTGGAATTGCTTAATTTCATCATAAACGGTAGACGAATCATTTGCAACAACATTGTAAGCCACTCGATCATGTCCTTTATATATGTACTTATATAAATACTTAACTAATTTTATATCAGAGCAAATTTCCACATTAATATGACAGTCAAACTTTGCTATTAAATAAGGACAATACGATAAAACCCAACGATTGTCAAGAATTTTTTTTCTGACCGAAGCAATCATTCCATTGTTCCTTCTTCTATAATTAGGGTATGAATTCTTTCCATGAGATGTAATATCACAAAAGTCTTTTGGATAGTGATTTTTACATGAACCATTTCTCATACACACAGAATTTATATTTAAGTTACCACAAGGGCCATGCATCATATGTTTAACAACCAAAGAATATAGATAAGGGTGTGTGGTTTTATCAGGTAATTCTGCACTTATAAATTTATCATATGCATCTGGAGATTTGATTTTATAAGTGCCTTTCATTATTAATAACCAATGTGCATGAGGCAGGCCTCTCTTTTGGAATTCAATAACATAAGTATAAGCTATAATATCTCCAAGAAGTTTTTTATTTATCAATTCATCTTTAAGTTCTTGAAGTCTAGCTCTAAATGCTCGAGCTATCAAATCTGGTCGGTTTTGGGCGGATTCATGCTCAAGTTTATTCACAGTGATCTCTGCCCAATTTGGGTTGCAAGTTATTGTGAGAAAGATATCTGGTTTGCCATATTTCTGGACTAAGGTCATAGCATCCATATATCTTTTATGCATATCGCGAGGACCTCCTATAAAAGATGCAGGCAGAATAATGCGTTGGCCAATTTTGTTAGGGTTATTTTCACCATGTATACCAAGACTGTCTATTATGCCCTGGAGAGATTCCATTCTAGCTTTTTTCTGTCGTTGTTGAAGATGGAAGTAATCTAGTCGTTGGGTCTCTACCTTGATATACATATCATTTAAGTATTGCTGCAATAGTCTGCCAGAGTGTAGTAATATTGAATTGTCTCCTGGACGTATTTGCAGCCTATAACAATAGTATTCTCGAGCAGATACAAAACCCTTCTTATGCGAGAATTTTTGCATCACTACGAGTAACAAAGAGAAGGTACATTTAAGAGAGATGATAAGGTAATGTAGTAAAAGCAAAATTGAAGTATGTTGAACATAAAAAAAGTAGCTGAAACACATGCCTGCTGCTTCTGACTCGAGCAATTGCACACCAGAAGAAACATGTGAAGGGTCAGTTAAATGCTCACCATCACAAACTCTTAATCTTTTTCTGGCAGCCGATATCTCTACTTGAGGTGGAATGATCCTTTTGATACCTACATGCCATCCAGGTTCACCACGAGCAAATAACAAAGGGTATTGCAAAGGATCGTAGCATCCATAGTAATATTGTACATTTTGGCTTTGACCAGATTTTATATATACTCTAATATCTCGGCATTGAGATTCGTTAGAGTGATCTAAGTCTTGCCAAATTGCTGCTACTTGTTCAACAGTAGGAACATTATATGTGCGTTGGTCTAAGCCAGGATCAGTTCTTAAGAGTATTTGACATTCAGGCAAATGCTCGTTTTCTCGCAATGAGCGGAAAAAAATAGAGTATGGATTATCTTTTAAAAGTTTCATAATCAAGACCACTAATTCTTATTTCAATTTATCAGAGATGGCCATGCGATTATTTACCTCATTTTCCACATCATGAAAATAAAGCTGCAAATTTGTTGGTTTACCGTCAGTGGAAATAAGATCATTAATGAAGTGATAAACCATTCCTTGGACTTTAAATATGTACACATTCTTCTCATTACGGCAAAGGTTTTTATCATACATAACTCCAAGAGAAGTGAAAGCAAAATTATTATTGTATGTACGGGAATTAGCTCTGAAATGTACAGAAATGTCTGAATCTCCAAGGAATAAATTCCTTAATTGCTCAGGAGCATCTAGGGAGGAAAGTAACACTTGACCTTCAGAACAACAAAAACCAGGAGGTTCTCGATGGAACCGAATTGCATCACAATGTGTGCATGAGGGTGATTCTGGAAGACACCATGTATGATCAATGATATGAAGAAGACGTTGGAAGCCAATAGATGTCGAATCTAGAAGAACGACTTTGTTCATAAATGGTACGAACCCTCCTTTATTATCTTTAAATAGGATAGAAAAGAAAAAACAAAACAAACAACAATGGAAGAACAAAAACATTAAAAACTTTAAAGATATAAGATGGAAATATATATATGATGGTGAGGATAGTATGTTGATTTATTACCAGCTGTATAGTGGATGATTTCGTCCTCGGGAGCCTCTAAATCTATAGGGAGATCAAACGAAGGAGGTTCATTCAACAATGCAAATTCGAGTATTTCATTTTCTACTTGGGTGTCAGCTTGAACGAAATATTGAGATGAGCTACTGTACTGCGCTGGAACAGAGTTAGAAGAGCAACCAACTTCTTGTCTTGTTAAATCAAGAGGAGGCGGAGCAGCAGTTGGTAATATTCTTCTAATTGAATTTTTTTGTGCATAAGTTGCTCTACGACGGGCGTTAAGTTCATTTTTTTTAGCAATAGACATTTGATTATAAGCTTCTCTTCTTTTTGCATTGTATTGCGCTCGTTTGGATATCATATAACTTGGTGTGGCTTCATTGGGCTCCATGTATTATCAAGTGGATAAGGAATATTATGTTCTACAGAATACACATAAGAAGATAAGTAATGATAGGATTGAAGAAATGAGAGCTAATTTGAAAATATCAATAACCATTAGGTGGATAATAAGCAGTAAAAAAACTAAACAAATATGTCTTTAAATAAAGAGCTAAATAAAACAAAGCACATGTTGCATAATAATAGGCACAAAATAAATGTGAGTATATAAATGAGAGGTTTAATAAGAAAAATCCAATTTATGTAAGTCAATGAAAGGTTTGATAGCAAAAATGCAGTGATGAAAAGAAAGTGACAATGAGAAATGATAGACTAACGAATTTCATTATTAGGCAAATCAAGAGAAAACACTTACAAACTGCAAGGTATTACGGAATTGAAGAAGCTTGTTAGAACACGATCTTGACTGCAATAACACCTGTATTTTGTATAGATTGGAAGATGAGAAAATAAAGCTGGAATCTTAATTATAGAAATGAGACATTAATAGAAGCCGGTCGCATAACGAACAAATCAGTGCCTAAGAAAAGCTCTTTGTTTGTACAATTAAACAAAGATATTTATGTTGTATGAATAGTAATGCCTTTTACGACATTCATGAATAACAAAATAACATAATAAATGAAGTATTTAAATTTCGTTCGAACACTAATATTGATTTGAGAAATAAAAATGCTTGATTTATCAGAATATATCATACATTTTAGACCGTAGAGTAAGATAAAAAAAAAACCATAGTATCAAAATATTAACAAATATGATTAAAAATGAATATTAATTACCAAATTTTGAATGTTAAAATAATTACTGAAAATGTAATATAATTAAAGATGTTAGCAATTTATTTTAACATTTAATAATAATGGGGGTGTCTTTCTATTCAAAAAGACAGAAGAAATTGCAAAGTCATAAATGAAAAGGAATGACAACAAATTATTTGGAACAAATAGTCAGAAGGGAATTCAAAAAATACAATATTTTGAACAAATATTAAATGCGGAAAAACAATTTTCAAATAAAAAATAAGTGAAGAGAGAAAAACATATGACAAAAAATACACACGCACACACACACATATCTATCTATATATATATATATATTATCTAAATGTAATATAATATGACTATGTTGAATTGTCTGACATCAACAAACAATCAAGTTTTATTAATATAATTAGAATGAAAATTTGTTTTGCTAGGATATTCTTGTAAACTAATCGATAATAGCATTGTATTACGTTGAATTTTCAATAAAAATAAAACGTATATCGTAATTGTAAGATTTTTATAAGAACATAAATATAAAGTTTATAAGTTCAATAAATTTGAAATTATTAATGAAGGTAATATAAAACTAAAAACAAGATTATAAAATCTATAGAGTGTGCTTTACCGAGAAATATATATATATATATGTATATATATGAATTAGCAAATGAAAGCTTTTATATTTGTATGAGATTAAATCAAGAACAAAATAAATAAGTCGAAATTATATGATGCTAGAGATAGTTTTTCTTTTTGTAATTATTACTACGTTTTATAAACTGCATTCATATTGTTTGCAGTTGGATCAAGTTATTGACTTTATAAGATAAATAAAATTATTTGTGGTGAAATTATTCGAACATAAATAATTATGATTAATTGATTGTGACGTCTAAAAATTTATAAAGTATTTGCTAGTAAATGTTATTTGTATGTATTGCAAAAAAAAATATATAATCTATACGTAAATGTGATTATAAACTTGGTAAAGCATAATTAAACCATATAATGTTAATTGTACTCACCAGTTAAGTATTTACATATACCGTTCCTATTGATTAAACCCAAATACATGGATATGGAATTGCAACAATTCACACATATTGATATAAAAATATTAAATGATATATTAAATTTCTAAGATTACATAGATGCTTATATGATATTGTCTTATGTATTCTAATATAATATAAGAATTTAGATATCTATTGATGCACAACACGCCTTTATTGGTGTATATTTCTTTATTTTTCTATTTTATGTTCAATTTTTTTTTAGTATTTCTTCAAATCCATAACTACAATCGATACTTCAATACATTGGGTTTATTTTTTTATATCAAAGCAGTGCCTATGAGTATAAGACATCATCAAAATTAATATCTATGCATCTAAATTCAAAGAAAGAGTACAGCAAACTGAATTAATCAGTGATACATTCGTCCTATGGTACAATTGGTAAATCAATTAATATTTCAACATTTTCCTGAAATATTTATTAGTTCAGATCAGATTTAGTAGACCAGGATTAACTTCTTGTTTCCTTCAATATATATTTCCTCTCCACTCAATTTCTCTGAGATTAAGGAAAAAAAAAAGAAAAAAAGAGACAAAATTATTTATGTTTTCATGTGGTACACTATTCTAGATTAATTGTACAATGACTTCTTTCCTTTTTCCTGAAAAATCAATTATGTGGCTGAATAAATCTTTGTGATTGTACTCCTATGTCAAATGAAAACCTTTCATAGGAAGTATCGCGGTTACTACATGTTCAAGAGATGATTTATTAATCTTGTTCCCTAATCTAACGGTACTTCATATGTGCTTCTATTCTGTACATATGGAATTTTGTGTGTATAGTGGAGTTGTTTCGTGGTGCAAAGGGAGGGGGGGTTGGTTGTTTCTACCGGTCAAGAATCAAGTGCGACAACAATCGCCGGTGCCAGGTTTGGGGAGGAGGATGGCAGAACAACTGATAAAAATTTTTTGCAACATGATTGAAAATTTTTGGGCCATTTTTTTTTTTTTAATTTTTCTTACAGACAGAACATGAGTAGTATATTTTTAATTTTTTCAACTGGTTGAAGAAGGTGTGGTTTGGTTGTATTGAAGAGAAACGGGTTGTGAAGTCGGACTTGGGAAGCGGATTTGGGGGCATGACCGGACAAAGGGTGTGAATTTGGGTTACGTTTGTAAAAGCTGAACAAATTTTGTGGGATTTTTTTGATTTTATTTTGAAAATAAAGCATAAAACACAGAAATCTATTTCTGCAAGTAAATTAACAAGTCGACTTGCCTCAACAAACGAGCTCGAAGATGCAGTAGAGCGTAAGATGAAGCGGGGTGGTCTGATAGACTGTTTGCTTTGGGAAGAAGTTTGATTTGAAAAGGTCACAGTGGAAGGGTGAGGCATTAAATTGCGCACGAAAACCAATCAACTTACACGATCAGATAGAAATTAAGTCACTTGCCCAGGCAAATCATAAGATTGGTAGTGCGCATCAAATATATCATATCAATAGGTCCATTTTTTTATTACAAATAAAGAGCTGTATATTTTAACTTCTTGCAATTGAAATTATTGCATAATGAATATTTCTGCCCATCAAATATATCATATCAATCACTGTATATTTTAACTTCTTACAATTGAAATTATTGCATAATGAAGAAGAAGAGAGAAATGGAGGACTTTAATCAAAACGGAAAGATAAAATTGATGTTGACATTGAAATTATTGCATGGTGTCTTTTTCAAAATATGAAAAATGGAAGATTGATGTTGACATTGAAATTATTAATCAAAACGAAAAGAAAAAATTGATGTTGACATTGAAATTATTGCATGATGTCTTGGCCGGGGGAAAGACAGAGAGAACGAAGAGAGAGAGAGAAAGCAGAAATCTGATAAGAAAAAAGAAAGAAGAAAGAGAGAGAAATCAAGAGATTAAGAAGGGAGAGGGGGGAACAGATTTAAATCGAGATAGCCTCCGCCTCCGCCATACCAACCGTCCGGGGAAGAGACAGAGAGAGCGAAGAGATCAAGACGGGAGATCTGAGAAAAAAGAAGAAAGAAGACGAATATGTGACAAACAAACAACAACAAAATCCAAATTAGTTTTAAATGTCCTAGGCAAAATCCAAATTAGCATTAACTGTCCGCAACAAACAACAGCAAAATCCAAATTAACATTAATCAAAACTTTGGATGGAAATTAGCATTAACAAACAACAGCAAAATCCAAATTAGCATTAATCAAAACTTTTGATGGTAAATTAGCATTAAATGTCCGAAACCAACAATAGCAAAATCCAAATTAGCATTAATCAAAATTTTTGATGGTAAATTAGCATTAACAAACAACAGCAAAATTCAGATTAGCATTAATCAAAACTTTTGATGGTAAATTAGCATTAAATGTCCTATGCAAAATCTAAATTACCATTAAATATCTTTGAAAAAAACCATCACAAAAGTAATAAATTAAGACGCAAGAACTGGTGGAAAGCTAAATCTGCTGCAGTCGATGGCTAAAATGAGTTTGCAACCGGGCGACGAACTTGATGTTGACATAAGAGTTGATGGTAAATTAGCATTAACAAACAACAGCAAAATTCAAATTAGCATTAATCAAAACTTTTGATGGTAAATTAGCATTAAATGTCCTATGCAAAATCTAAATTACCATTAAATATCTTTGAAAAAAACCATCACAAAAGTAATAAATTAAGATGCAAGAACTGATGGAAAGCTAAATCTGCTGCAGTCGATGGCTAAAATGAGTTTGCAACCGAGCGACGAACTTGATGTTGACATAAGACCTTCGCTCTTATATAGAAGAGTAATATATATTGACTTCGACTAAATTAAATTCGCATGAGAATTTTCCGTTTGGCCAAAAATTTGGAGCCCATCGATCAACAATACCCCCCCCTCCCACCAGAACCCCAAATATTAAATTCTTGTACCCTTTGTATTGTGTATAGACCCATATTACATTTCAACAATAAACTCTTATATTATTTCTACGGACCACTGGAAAGTTACATACATTAATTAAATTTTCTCATGTCTTAACTCAGTTAAATATTTAATATACTATATGTATACGAATATTTGAGATTATCTCAATGTAAAAAATCTTGAGATTCAAATTAGCACTCTAATCATCTATAATACAAATATATTAGTATTTGTCTTTATTTATATGTATTTTTTATTGGATAAAAGTAATTGATAGAATAATAAGATTAATCTTTTATAAAAAAACAAAGTTCTAAGATCAGGATATAGCAAATTAGGTAATTAATAAGTACACTCACTCAATTAATATCAAGATATGTAAACTTCAATATTAATTTGGTGTAGTTATGAAATGGGAATTTATTTTTGAATCTTTGTAGAAAATAAGTGATAAATAATTCTAATAACTCCAAATGATGAATTCAATAATTTTTTTTAAATAATTTAGTTTGATTCAAAATACAACCTTGCCTTACCTTAGGCTTTGGATATATAATTTATTCTTTCACATAGTTATGAGTTGCTATGTATTTACACTAGCTAATTAAAATTGAAAACTAATACACATAGCGTTTAGGTGGATTATGTCAAGATTTGTGAATTATTATATATATATATATATATATATATATATATATATGTATGTGTGTGTGTGTGTGTAACCTTTTGCCACTCATTTCAATGCATCACACAGGCAAATTATATGGACAGTTGACATATGAATAAAAAGAATTTGAGATTTGGTGAAAATTTTCACAAAATTTTGATCATATATACACACATCTTGTATATTAGCGACTGTAACAAAAGATATTAAACATTTTATAAGAAAAGATTTGTTGTATACACAATATTAGTTTTTGGAAGGGAGATAATTCGAATGTTTAGTCCCCTAATGAAAACACAATATTACACATTCTTACATTGGATGACAGATTACAATATGACTTGATCAAAGTGAAGTTCTATAGAACAATAAACCATATGCACATCTTAAATTACATGGTCCTCCCTCATTTTTTGTTATCTTCTCTTTTATGGGACCTAATTAAGTAGAACCAAATTAATTTTTAAAATAAAATTTTAAAACTTTCTTGTTCATCCATAGACCAGAGGGAGTAGTAATCCCATATGGGAGAGGCCACTGATTGGCACGCGAGCCCGCAATTTTCTTGTGAAAACTCAAAGTCTTTCCAAATGTCATCCACGGAAGCTGTTTCTACTACCTCCAGGCCAGTTTTGCTTTCTCCAAGCAAATTATCGGGCCCGCCGGTGTCGTAAAAACTGCACTCCTTAGCCTTGGAGACTAAGGGAGTTACATGATTCGCCCGAGGGCTAACGGATATTGAAGATGAAGAAGAAGAAGAAGATGACGACGAGGGTTGAGATGTTTTAGCTTTCTTGCTTGCCTGCGACTTTTTTCGCATGAGGGTCCTCCAATAGTTCTTGATCTCATTATCAGTACGACCGGGTAGTTTTCGAGCAATTTTTGACCATCTACAGTGCAAAATATAATTGTGAATTGTATATTACATCTAGATGAATAAACTAAATACACATCTAATTACCTATATGTTATCATCAAGAGAATCAGATCATATTTATGGAGCATTTCTTTACGTATTGGCAAGTTTTTTTCTTTTATTGCAATTAATTATAAATAGAATATCGATTTCAAATCCCTTTCTGTTAGTGAAACATATTACTAAGTAGTAAATTATCCTAATCAAATTTATGGGGAAATTGTAATTTCGGTAGAAAATTCTTACCCAAACCTAGTTTGGCTGAACCCAACAAATCATATGGTAAGTGTATTGTACTTGCCAAGTGACTAGTCACTCTCTGTAAGTTATCGACCATTCATATGATAAGTATAAAACATTCGCCACGTGATTAATACTGATTCGATCAAGTCGGATTTAGACTAGAATTTCCCAATTTCGGTTTGTAATTGTAGGGGCATGGAAAAAAATATCAGTTCAAATCTTCTGTTATATAACAATTTTACATCTTCCCCTCCATTTCTCAATACTAGCCAAATCAAGTAAACTCGTCGGAAAATCAATTGTTGAATTTTCCTGTCATTTTTTTCATTTTTTTGGTCAATTATGTCAATTTCAGGCAGAAAAATTCCTTATATTGGAAGTTTTAATTGGTTAACGTACCCCTATGACTCATAGGGTGAAAATTGTAATTTTGCTCAAATTTGTTAAAAAAACGAATTAAAATAAAAAACGGAGGTTTCTACTAGTATGAAACAAGCATAAGAAACACACATGATCGAAGAGCTAATTAATATATCATTTAAGATCCACAAGCGACTAAAAGTGTTGAAAATTACTAATTAATTAAAACAATCACGCAACACATATGTGCATAGATTGAGTTGTAGGCTGGAAGGAGCAATCACTCCTTTTTTATTGACTCTACGTCCAACTATATTTTATATGTATATCTATTAAAATTTAAAATTTCATACTCCAATATAATAAAAACATCTTCTGTATATTAGAAAAATAATTAAATTTAATTTCACGCTTCAAATAAAAGTTTTAGATTTCATCCCAACATAGACGAAAGGAGATGAAATATTAACCCTAAGGGAAAATTTTAGTCCGGATTCAATTCAATCGTACCAATATTAATTATGCAGTGATTATTTTACACATATTCTGTGATTAGTTGATAGTTTAATTAAAATAATTAATTACTTAATAAGTATAATATACTTGTTGCACAATTTATTGAGTTCAGTCGGATCAAACTTGAGTTAAAAATTTTCTGAGCATGAAAAATTCTAATCGAGATCTGGCTCAATTGAACCGGCCGCATGAATTACATCGTGAATATTTTACAAGTACCATGTGATTCATCGATAAGTTAGCACTGAGTAAATTGAAGCTTACCTATTTCCCCACTTGGAGTGAAGTTCAAGGACAAGGCGCTCTTCATGAGGGGTCATCTTGCCCCTTTTGAGGCCAGGGTGCAGGTAGTTAACCCAACGCAACCTGCAACTCTTGCCTGTTCTTTTCAAACCTACAAACAAACATTTTCATTTTTTATGTGTTTGAATTTCAGTTATTTTTTGGGCTTAATGGTGAGTTACCATGGCCAATATATATATATCTATATATATGCCCAAAATCCTACCTATATATTTTATTCTCTACTCTCCCGCCAACCTTCAAACCTGAAACTTTCGCTATGAAATCCCATCGGCGATCACCAAACAAGTTCACGTAAAGTACCAGCTGAACATCTTCTTGTTCAGTCCATGGCCCTTTTCTAACTGCTTCCTTATTCTCCATCTCTCTCTCTCTCTCTCTCTCTCTCTCTACTACATGGAGAAAATGAAGGGTGGTCCTGTCATATATACCATTGATTTCCCCTTGCATATGATTAGTGGAGTGTACCTTATCTCAGAAACAAAAAAAGAAAAAGAAAAGAAAAAGATAGTGGGAGTTTGTGATGAAGGGATCCTCGCCCTACATGTGGTTTTTGGAGTATTTAATGATTGATAGGACATTATGACTATATGATGCAAGCCATGATAAAGTGCTTCCTTCTTTTTTTTTTTTTTTCATTAAATTTTTTCTTGAGAAGTAATTTTGGCTTTGTATAAGTGGTTGATATGTTAATTTAATTTTCATAAGCCATTTCTTTTTACAATCAATTAGTAATTTTTATTTAATATCTATATTATTTATAAAGCATTATATTTATCTAATAAGTCTACCAAAAAAAATATATTCATCTAATAATTAATTATTCTTGTGTAATGTTGTCTAGTATTTTTTTTCTTTCTCTCTTATCTCTTATCTTTTTTCACTTTGCTGTCTCTTCTCTTCAATGCGGTACTAACTAGGTCATATAGTTCTTCTATCACCGTATAGCTCTTGCGCTCAGTACTCAATATTCTCGCTTTAAGACGACTTGAAATTTCTTAACTCTTGTGTTAAGTTTTACTAGTGGTGGGCTTATATTTTAGATATAATATAGAAAAAAAACCTAAAAGTTTAATATTCACTTGATAAATAAATTCTTTCAACTATTTTTCTAATTTAGCCTTTTGAGAAAAATTAATGCACATCCTAATAAAATATTGTATAAAAAAACTTTTATTGATGTAATTAGTATCTAATGATTCTAATTGCTATATAGTACGTAAATATATATGAGGAGAATAAGTTATTTTTTAATGATACCCATACGACTAACTTTTTATGTATAAATTATAAATTCGCAAGAAAATAAAAGGCTATAAGAAGAATTGATAAATTTAGTTAATTACATTCAATTATCAATGTTATAATTTAAGAGTAGCATTTAATAAAATTATTTTACTTATACTCCCCTTAAATTGTGTTTTGCATTGAATATATATATAATTTAGTATTATATATAAATTTTTTTTATTAGATGTTTTAAGACACTTTCGCACTCAACTCTTTTTAATTTTTATGTATTGCACACCCACACTTGTTCACAGGCTCTCGTTTTATGTGATCTAGAGTGACGTGGCATAATTCCGATCGGGAATCCGACCCTCCCCCGCTGAAGAACTCCAGAATCCGTCCCCGTGGGTCATCCGATCGGCCTGAATATGGCCGACTGGCTGCACTTGCTCATCTCTCAGTCAACCGCGTGATCGATGCACTCCGCCCGGTACCGGCCCATCGGCTTTTTCGGTCGACTATGTAATCGATCGGAGCCGTACTGGGTCCAACGGCTCCCTGCTGGCATTAAATGCTCCGTCAGTCCCGAGTATGGGGAAGCCACCTAATCCCATGCCTCATTAATGGGGTGCCAGCTAGAGCCTATGGACCTTAACCCATGGCCTACGAGTCGCCCACGTCGGCCCACAACAACCCGCCTGGCTTAAGGGACCCACCGGGGTCCGGTCTACCTGGACACGGTATAAATACCCCCTCATTTATGGTAAGAGACACGCATTGATTACATACTGCACCCTTACTTTGTTCAAATATCTCCAGAACCGACCTACTGACTTAAGCATCGGAGGGTCTTAGCCGAGGCCCCTCTCGGCTAGCTCATGTTGCCATCTCCTTGTTGTAGGTCCAACTTTCCCTTTGAACATCAATTTATACCCAGCCGATCCGAGGAGTTGACCAGAATCGACCAGCTCGAAATTCGACCCGCATCATAGAGTATTACGAATTTTCTTTTTATTTATTTCTCTCTCACCTATCTTTTATCCATTACGATCACATTTCTCTCTCTTCTATCCAACATAGTAGGGTTTGTCTAAAATAAGGTACCCTTTGTACTTGGTTGACATTAGGTATCCTAGTACTATAATAAATTGTGAGAGTACCTGTTACTTATACAACAGGTTGCTATTACCTGAAACCTGTTGTTTAGGTTTGAATAATCTGCTACTTGTTAGTTACCTACAACTCTAAGTTTTATTTATATGTATGTGGTGTATTAAACCAATATTATCCTATCCACTCATCAAATCCTTTATTTTTTTTATTAAATGTATTTTAATTATAATGTATCTACATACATAATATTCCATTACATGTTATTTAATATATCAGTCTTAATAATCAAAATCACAATTTATATCATTTTCAATATATTATATTGATTATAAGAGCATAAATTTAACTTGAAACTAAAAATTTTTATATTTATACACAGAAAAAAAATTAATAATTGATTTATGACCAAAATAAGGATTATATGGAATCACTATATGGCATACCATACAAATTAGAGCATCAGCATAAAATATGCATATCTTCTAATTCAGAATAAATTATTTAAAACATTTTGTCTCATCATGTAAGTTATTAGAAAAAATTTATCTTTCATCAAACATATATGTTTTATAAATTATTGTAATTTTTTATTAATTTATATTAAAAATATTTTTAGTTTATATATCAAGAAAAAACTGCTTATTAAATATTAATTTTGATAATTAAATTATGTCCTTTTTTTCTTTTTAAACTTGTTTCTCATTATATGGGTCGAAATTAATTATTTAATTTGGCATAATTTAACTTAAAAGATAATATATTTTTACATTAAACATTAGAAAATTTATTATCAGTTTATGACCAAAGTAAATGTACAAAATTATTATATAATACCACTGGTATTTTACTAATAGTAGAGATATCATATAAAACTAGAACATTCGATATAATTGTACTTTCATCTTTTAATTTAAACATAAGTTACTTCTAGTGTTATTCGTATTATATGTTTGATTATATATTATAAGCATTTCATATCATGTCAACCACGTTATATATGTTTATGCACAAAAAATTAAAACTAATTAAGATTTGAAATGGTATACCATCTGTACAAAAAATATTTATATGTATAATTAAAATTAAAATAATAATTAAAATTATATATCCATTTCTTAATTATAATTTTAGTATACAAAAAATATGTATATGTATAATTAAGATTAAAACAATAATTGAAATTATATATCCATCTCTTAATTATAATTTTAATGAAACTTATTTATTTAATAAATTAATTTCAGTTTTGTCAAATATTGTGACATTTATATTCGTCACTAATCAATTATTAATCCTATCCTATCCTATAGAATTATAAATTACAAATCCATAACTCCCATATACCAATAGTAGTATGATATATAACTTTCATTGCTAATTACACATAACAAATGTGCATTATTTTAATGAAAAAAATGTAGTTCCACTTTTTGTCTTTGAGAAAATTAAAATTTTTAAAATAAAAATTTTTATAATTTAATTATTTCTCTACTTATTTATCCATTATCTTAGAATATCTACATTGCACACGCACACGTGCATGTATATATATAGATATAAATTATTGAAAGAAAAATTTATTGTTCAACACTTTCCATGTTTATTTGTTGAGATTGTGTTGGCAAATTGGGAGATAATTATGGAGAAAAATATGGAACATGGACTTTAGATATTGAAATGAGAAAATTAATGAATAGATTGTAGGTAAAAAATAAATTACAAACTTAATCACACAAAATATATATAAATAAATTAAGACACATGGCAACAAGAGAGATGGATACCTAATGATAGGTAGTACAATCCTACCTTATTTTAGAAGCCCCCAACATAGTATTAATAGTTTTCTTTTTATTCTTTTCTCTCTCTTCTCTACTATATCCCAATCTAAGGGAATCACCGACCACTATGGCACTATCTATCAACATGATATGAAAAAAGTGGAATATTGCATCACGTTATTCGTTTTCCTGACTTGAGAAGGTTAGGTCTTGATAAGTCTTAAGAGTAACTTGAAATTTTTATCACTCCAAAATAATATAAAATAGATTAGTACTTAGTAACATAGGAAAATAGTTTAAAAGAAAAAAAAAGTGAACTTTTATATTGTACAAATTCTTTTCTTTTCCTTTTTTCTCTCTCTCTAGTGATACATGTTATAATCATACTATAAATGTAAAACAAGATAGACCATAATTGACGGGTAATTCTAGGTTAGACTCAATTTGGTCGAATCAGTGTTAGGGAGTGTTTGAGATTACTTTTGCTTTTGAAAAAGTTGAAATTATTGACAAAGTTGAAAAAAAAAATTGAGTAGTAAAAGTTGAGAGTGTTTGAAAACAAAAATGAGAATCAGTTAAAAGTTGATAGTAAAAATGTGAAGTGTTTGACAATAAAAGTGAAAAGCAATCAAAAGTTGGTAGGTAACAGTTCAAAAAATTCAATTTATTTACGAAAATATCCAGAAACAATTTTAGCAGCTTCCTCCCAACTTCTCAACTTCTGTTTTTTTTCAACTTAATTTAAGTAGAAGTTGCAAAAATAAAACACTTAAAGTAACTTTTTTGAAGCTAAAAGCAGCAAAATATTTTTTCTAAGCTGTTGCAAACACCCCTGTAATCATATAACGGATAATTTAGACTTGTCCTATGAATGACCGATAATTTAGGAAGAATGGTTAATTAATTAACAAGTACAATACACTTGCCATATAATTTATTGAGTTCAATCAAATTAAGTTTGGATAAAAATATCCATGATTGACTTTGACTCATTCACTGTTTAATTATAAAACGTTATTTCATCAAATATAGCCCATAATTGACTCATTTACTG
Source organism: Petrea volubilis (assembly GCA_026212405.1). NCBI lineage: Eukaryota > Viridiplantae > Streptophyta > Magnoliopsida > Lamiales > Verbenaceae > Petrea > Petrea volubilis. The sequence continues at coordinate 258,679 of CM047880.1, read as the reverse complement.
TGGAATATTGAAACAAGAAATTCTTCAATAATTTTCATACGACTTTATTGTATTGTTGGTCGGATCCACATTCCCGACTCCAGATATTTTTCAAACTCTTGTATGCTTTCATCAAAATTATCAAATTTAGGGTTAAATGCATTTCGCAATCCTAAATTATTAGTGGGGTACCATTTATTCTCCAAATATAAAAGGTGGCATTTGATTAAAAAATATACTATACTTATTCCCTTAAATAATTGAGAATGCATCACTTAATGTATTAATATGATATAGGTACGTCACTAATTATCAATCTTGTTACTTTTAGATTTTATGAAGTCACTATTAACATAGTATGAGATATTCCCGTGACAAAATAAATCCTTTTATCACCAAATGTATATCATTAGTTACAACTTTTTTATTATCACTTGTTATATTGCCAACAATTTATTCATTTTCTTGACGTGGGAGTTTATGCTCTCATTCTTACACTCCTCCTCCCCGCCCCCCCGCCCCCCCCGGAAAAAAAAAATGAATATATATAGACATATTAAAGGGAGGCAAAAAACTACACTGGAAATGGTTTTGTGGTGTATGGGGTAATTTACCCTTGAATTTAATGAAAGGAAAAAATGTAGTTTTAGTCCTATAAATTATCTCTGGTTGCATTCTCAAACTCATGATACTCTTAATAGCTGATTTGGTGCCATTGGATATTGTTAAGTGGGGAAAAAAGGACTTTTGTTAAATTTTGGATGGAACTAGCACACGCCTTGCATGTATGTTGTTAGCACTCATTTTTTGGCTAGGAAAAAGACACTTTTGATCCTATAATTTCTATGTAGTTGCAACTTTAGTCCCATAATACATGAAATATGTCCTTTATAATAAAAAAAATATGATGAAAAGAGGACTCAATATGCTAATTGATTTTAAAGTAGGTCATATAACATCCATTTTTTCACCAACCTCGTACCACTAACAATCACAAAAAGAATACCAAATCACACGCCACTAGCCCCAATTAAAGTACATATATCAAGAAAAACATTTATATTACAGGCAATTAGGAAATGGAGAGCAATACAACCATAATTTTATCCCATTATATATCTTACATTAATATCTTAAAGTAAATAATATATAAAAGACTTTAAATGCTAATCAATTTTAAAGTGGGATCATATAACATCATTTTTTTTCTCCCACCGTATAGCACCAACAATCACAAAAAAAAAAAAAAAAAACACCAGGTCACACACCACCACCCCAATTAAAGTATACATGTCAAGAAGAAAAAATTGATTGTTGCATAACACTACAATAAAATGCACTTTAGGTAACGAAAGTTATTGTAACGGAGTCGTAGTTAGTTACAAATAATAGTTTATGGTAACCACAAATATATACACGTTTTGGTAATCAAGTACAAATTTTGTTGCTTTTGATATTTATTCATTACGAAAAAATATTTCTATTGTAACAAAAGATACAATTCGTTACAAAAACCAATTTTTTGTTACTATTAGTTTTTTGTGCTAGTTACGAACATGTATTTGTAACCAAGTTTTTAACATATGGTAACACTAAAATATTTGTTACTATTAACACTTTTTGTGACAAATAACTTAGTTACAAATTTGATTTTTACTGTTGAATTTATATATTTATTGTTCATACTTCATCTTTTAAAAAGAATTATGGTGTTAACACATATGATTACCATAGTATTTTCCTTTTGAATTTGATAAAGATCTTACGAAAAAATAAATATTTGTCACAATTAATAACTTGAAACCAAAATATTTGTATAAGTTTTTAAACCAAAGCATCTTAAGAAAAATACTTCCGAGTTGTCCATAATATTTGATATTTGTCCTATAATAAGATCATTTTGCCAAATAATACTAATTGTGCCCAAAAATATTTGAACCCTTGACCTTATAATGCAAATATAAGTATAAAACCACTATACCAAATCAAATTTTAGTAATGATGTGACTAAATATTAACCTGTTTGCACATATCATTTTACTAAACAAGTTTGGTAATAATAATAGTAATTAGCGTATTGAGCACACTCATTGTGTGTGCAAAATAAAAAAAGAGATATAATCTAATCAAATGATTAAATTTAAATAATATAAAATAAAAAATGTGCTAAATTCTGTGCAAATATATCTTTCTTACCTATTTATCATTTATACTATCTTTTTAATCACGTATCATATACTCTCTACTTATGATTAATTAAAAAATAAAATTTAAGCAAAATAATTTTTTAATTGAAAACGTAAGTAGAAATATGAATTATAATGAAAATTTGAAATTTTCTTAAAAAACTTAAAAAGTTAATTAAATAATTAAATGAAAGGCTAAAAACACAACATAACAAAAGAATTTTGAAATTTTCTTTAAATTGAAAAAAGAATGTTAAACTATTACATGTGCATGCAATGTATTTCATTTTAACAAATTTGTCCTGAAAATTCTTGTAATATCAAAATAATTCCAAAAATACAAACAAATTCAACTTTTAAAAGATGTATGAGCAAGATAGATTGATCGAAATTCTATTAGCAAATATAAGTATTTAAAAGTGTAAAAGAAATATATAACAAGTATACAACAAAACAAAATATATCACAACTTTTTGTAATAGCTTAGTGGTGGAGGGTTTGCCAATCAATCGCAAGGTCATGAGTTCAAATTTTCTCAATTACAAAAATTTGCACATTTTGAAGGATATTATTCTAGTGGCGGTGGGGGCGCAGGTGGTGGCGACCGGTCCAGCGTATGGAGGGGCCTATGAGGGCGGCGACGGTCTAGCAGAATTTCCGCCGATGGTATTCGGGCAGCGTCCGTTGGAAATTCGGCAGAATTCTTCATAATCATGATGTAATTATTGGTAACCAATTATTTCGTTATTATAAATGACCAAATGGTAACGAAACAGTTTCGTTACCAAAGAAATGGTAACAAAGTCACCTTTTTCGTTATCTAATACAACTGGTGATCGACTTTAGCTAACATAACATTTGTAACGAATGTTACGTTACAAATTACCTTCAGTAACGAATTTTGAGCTTTTGGTAACCAAATTATTTGTTACCAAAAGTGTAATTTGTTGTAGTGTAAAGAGCCCTCTAGTTTTTTTTTTCTCTCTTATTTTTTACGGGATTAATACATGTCTTCCTCAACTAGGTGGTATGGGCTGCTAGTCTGTTGCTGTGAAAATGCTGCTCATTTCACAATATTCTGAATAAATGAGAATCAAGAATAAAGATTCATGGGTTGTGCTACAAATCAAGATATGTGTTTATTCTTTTCAATGGGTGGATCCACCCATGTGTGCAAGACCAAGAGCAATCAGACCGAGATGGAGACCTTGAATGTTCAAATTGCGGAATTGAAAGTGGACTTGTACTTGAAAGAGGAAGCAACTGTTGGTTGCATCGCTCTTTATTTTTTGGTTGCTTATGATGTTAAAAAAAAATTCCTCTTGAGATTTGTACTTTGATTTGGGGTGGTGGTGTGCCATTTGGTATTTTTATGTGATTATTGGTGGTATAAGGTGGGAGGAAAAAAATGATATTATATGATCCTATTTTAAAATTGATTAGTATTTAAAGTGTTCTATTATTTTGTTTATTGTTAGATATTTAATGGGATAAAATTGTTGGTTGCATTGCTCTATATTTTCTCGTTGCTTGTGATGTAATTTTTTGTCTTGAAATATGTATTATTATTAGGGCTGGTAACATGTGATTTGGTTTTTTTTTTTTTTGGTATTTTGTGCTTGTTGGTGGTATGAGATGAGAGAGAAAAAAATGATGTTATATGGTCCAATTTAAAATCAATTAGCATATATAGTACTCTTTTCACCATCTTTTGTTATTATAAGAGAATAAAAATGCATATTTTGTGTATTATGGGACCAAAAATACATCTTTCCTTTTCAGAAAATAAGTGCCAACGGCGCATGTGCAAGTCACATGCTGATTTTATCCAAAATTTAACATAAATCCCTTTTTCACCATCAAGTAAGACCAAATTGGCTATGAAAAAAAAATAATGAAACTAAAAATACAACTATAAATCATGTGACCAAAAATACATTTTTCACTTAATACAATCTCAAACTAGAATAGATTTTATACTCATCAAAGATATTGAATACATCCTTGAGATGATAAAACTACATTCGCTTTAGGGGATGCGGTGGCGAAAGTGGGACTTGAAAGAGCCACCAAAAAGATGAAGAAAATTAAATGACGTGGCAGGCACCATTAATTCAAGGCCACTCCCAATTGAATGTTTCTTCTTTCATACTGTCCATTTATGAATTTTATATAAAACGTGAAGATAAGATAGAGACATAAAGCCTTTCACTCAAAGTGCAACTTGGACAAAATCTAGATGACTTGAATATTTTAATACTAATTTAGTAGGTAGTTCTTAGCTCATTGTTAACATCAACTGAAGAACGACATATCTAAGTTATGAGTAGCATTTTAGGATACCCCATCTTCAAGTTAAATTAAACTAAGAGTTAATTATATTTTGCTTCTCGATCTATGCATATTTTTATATTTTACAATTTTAAATTTTAAATATTATCGATTATCACTTAAAGTTTGAATTTTTTTACCAGTTACTACCTAATAGCATTTTTCAATAAAAAAATGCAAGCCGAAGTATCAATACGTGTCGCCACTCAAGGTAAGACTTTTGGCTAAAAAATACAATGAGGTGGCAATTGATAATAAGACGTAAACTTTAGGTGGCAATCGATAACACTTAAAATTTGAGGTTGCAAAATGTAAAAACGCGCTTAGTTCGGATGGTAAAGTGTAATTAACTCTTAAATTAATCACCAAACTCCAACGGCACAATTGGTATGTAGAAATAGAAAGGAAATTGCATGGGCATTCCCACGTTTATTGCTAACAACACGATTTGTATAACGTAGAATTGAGAACATTCATTTTTAAAGGAATCGCCATACTTATATGTATGAATTTAGTCCTTCCTTCTAGTACCCATGTGTTTTACTATTCCTAACGGTTGACATTAAACTACATTTTTATATTTGGTTATATTTTGGTATAACACTTATGAAACCTATATTATATTTATAAATTTAGACCCACAATAATTAAATATAAATAAATATGTATTAAATTGTATATATTATACATAAACTATATATTCGTACATATATTCAATATATCAAATATTTTATTTTATTAAAAAAAGTGTATGATCTATTTACATGCTAACATATATTCATATACACACATATATGATAATATACAATTGTATTATTCTGATATATTTGATATTCGTAATACAATTATAAGTCAATATTAATTTAGGTCATATATATATATATTATATCACATGTAGAAAATTTCCATATAATACCATATAAATATAAAATAATTGATATGTATACATATGTTATAACGAATATATAAAACGTAATATATGTTTATTCAAAAAAATGATATATCGACATATAAGAAAGCTATTCAACTACATATTGAACATTTGTAAATAATAGTAATATATTATTTAAATACACAATATATTGCGTTTAAATTAAAATTTGAAATAATGTTTTTATATAAATTTTATTAGCCATATACTTAATTTATATATATATATATATATATATATTTATATATATGCCTTATTATTACTTAATAAAAAATATATACATGAAATGATAAAATTCATTTCCTAATTTATTCCATGAACATACCAAGTGTTGGAATGCTAATTTTTTTTTTTAGGTCTTAGCACCCGGTTCCGACCCATTGGTCGATTAATCCAAATCGAGTATTGCAGAGGCCCATTATAGGAACGATCCTCCCAACTCACTTGCTCCATTCCCAATACCAAGATTCAAACCATGGACATTGCTTAAGGGATCTAGCGTCTTATCCTGCTAGACCAAGTGGTAGTTGGTTGTTGGAATGCTAAAATCGTGGTAGTTGGTTGTTGGAATGCTAATATCGACAACATTCTTTTCCTATTTTCATTCCATTCCAAAGATCATTTTATTCCCACTCTAATCCTTTCTCGCATACCAATCACCACCTAAAGAGATTACGATTTGCTAGATTAGATCTTATATTTTATTTGATATTTCATCTTTTAATTAAATATCAAGTATATTACATATTATTTACTGATAAAATAAATAAATAAAAATCGATCATTGTTACATACATGTAGCATATCTTGTGAAATGTAAAAGATGGTGGAACAAATATTGTAATAGATAGTATAACATGCATCTGCACCCTAATCAGCCAGTTCCAAGTAATTAGCAATGATAATTAAAAGGTTACTATTAAGTCCACTTTAAGATTCGATTAAAAAAATTGATGATGACCTTTATTGTTAATGTTACCCAATGGGGCATATAACCTGCATACAGTGTCATTTTCAGTGAATGGTGGAAATTGTTCGACAACGTTCTTTAGGACTCCTTTACTTCGTGTGGTGGATTTATTCACCGTTAAGTTTGCCGGCCGTTTAAATAGTGGTTTAAATTAACCATTGGTGTGTTGTTTACTTGAAATGTTAATTTAGTACCACTTTGCCCAAAATGACCCACCTTATTTACCTTGTTTCTTTCTCTGGGAGTGATTAAATATCAAGCTTACACTTTTGCCCCTTCCCCATTAAAACCAAATTAAGCCAAATTTTCCTTTCCCAACACACTACTGATTACTCTCTATAACTTACAGCATTAATTCGTCGTCGGCCTGTAAATCTAATTCTTAGCAATAACCTCGCAAATTAAGCTCGTTTCTTGAAACGGGATTTAATCAAATCTAATTCTTAGCATTGACTTGGCCAATTAAACTTGTTTTTGCAACATTATTTAAGCAATGAGAGTTTTAGAAATTGTCATTGCCATTAAAGAAAACTAGCACCGACATTGATTCTCTGCTCATACCCATTATACAATATTTCCAAAAACTCACAAACACCAGAATATAAAATACGAAACAGATAAAAGTTGAAAGGACTGTTAAGGAATTGTTAGAAAAGATAACTGAAGCATTGCCCCGAATACTCCACAAAAGAAATATTAAAAAAAAAAAAAAAAAAAAAAAAAGAACCTAAAAAAATTTGCAAAACCTTCTGTGACTTCCCTGTGACTGACGTTCGTATGTGAAATTGGAGGATATGGAACACAAACAAATTCCAGATACAAATTTGAAAGGGAGAGCTCATCATACAAGAACCCTAGTTGTGCGGTTCAGAAAGGGGGCCAAAGGAAACATGGAGGAAAGGAGACAAATCCCACCTACAGTTATGGGTCCCGAAATTTTTCATACAACAAGGAGTTTTGTGAAAACGAGCCTAACCCTTGATGTGATCTATTTTATTCATCTTCACCTCTCCGGCGATGGTGCTGAGAATAATCTCTATCACGACCTGACCTCTCCCTTTCCCTACCATATCTGTCCTCCCGATGATACGACTCAGACTCATCTTTTCTTGATCTCTTCTCATTTCTCCAATCTCGATCACGTTCTTGCCTGTAGTTTGGTCCAGCATAACTTGACCTAGACCTTTTATCACGATCATGATCCCGGAGATCCCTGTGTTCTGTTAGATTATCCTTCTTTTCCCTCTGTTCCTTAGAGAGACTTCTTTCATGATCTTTTGCATTCAACTTAGCTTCTTCGTACGACCTATCTCGCCAGGTTTCATTTTCCTTTGCCCGAGAATATTGCAAATCTTTGTCTCTACTTTTATGACCTTGATCAGAAATACGATCAGACCGACCACTTCTTCCATCCATTTTTGAACCATCAAACTTGTCCTGCACCCACCTTGAATGTCTATCTTCCTCAGCACCCCACCCCGTATTAGCAGCTCTCTGAATTAGGAAAAAGTAATATTTAGAAGATAGTTGGACTATTACAAGTGCATATGTTCAAATACCAGAGCATGACACAGCCGAAAAACAATGGAACATCAATCTCCAGCATAATTTTAGGCAACATAATACCAACAAAAACAATCAGTAACCATTAAGTATGCATGATTTTAGAAATGTCGCGGTCAACAATTTAGCGCTTTCCTTAAATGCCATGCTTTTTGGAAGCATAAATACAATACAAATAGCATTTTAATACATTAAAAGACAGGTAGTTTAAAAGAAATAAATATATGGCTTTGATGAAACATCTCACATTTCACTGAACTTATAAAGTTACAGCCAACTATGATCATGCGATTTTTCAATCCTTATGACAAATACTTGGGAGTCATTTATTGATTGGGATTGTTATACTACAGCCCAATGGGCACACCTAGTGGCAGTAGTGAAGTGCCACCGAAATTGCCACCGCTAGAATCAAATAGAAAAGAGGAAAATGAAGGGGGGGAAGAGAAATGAAAGGCTGCAGTTGGTGATGGAAATAAATCTTAACAAAAATAAAGAAACAGAGAAAAAGAAAACAGAAATACAAAAAAGGAGAGAAACAGAGGAAGAACGAGGATGAGGAAAAAAGAGACATGATAAGGTATCCGTCAATAAAAGAGGGAAAGGAGAAAACGCGAAAAACGGAAGAAAACAAAAATAGAAACTGATAGAGAAAACATACAAAATAAATTAAAGGAAAAAAAACAGAAAAAGAGAAAAACAAAGAATAAATTTGTGAGCCAGGTATTCTGTGAAACAGAGTTTTAATCACATTTTTCATCCATCAAACACATTCTGAAATAGTTTTATATTCATCAATTAGTCATATCAACAAGTTATGACATTATTTCGTTAAATCACATCATCAAATCATATGGCATTATCTATCATCACGTCATCCTACTCAAGGAAATGAGGCCATGCATAATTAACCGCCTGTATTATGCATGTTGAAAACTAAATAAGGATTGGATAGCTAACGTAATGGCAACAAAATAATTCCCACAAGAAGATGCAAATCTCCCACATCAACATTTGGAAAACAACCAAATCACCTTTAATCAGCAAATCACAAGGCAAAAATCAAACTCTTCAGTTACAGCAAATACATAAAAGTTTGGCTTAAGGTTTTTGGCAGCAAAAAGTTTTGTCCCTGTTTTGGAAACTGGATCAGACAGTGAACTGGGAAGTTTTCTGCTTTTTGGTTCACCCAGTTTACAACATGTCTTAGTAAGCATAAATCAATACTAAATTTAATACAACAGATAAATGTACTACTACAATCTCATCAGTTATTACCAGTCTGTACCAATTTTTTATCTATTTGTTTGTGGCTCAATTGTGTCCTTGTTCCCTCCAAAACAATATTAAGAAAAAATACCAAATTTATCCATCTCCTAAGCAAAGATCATAAGTGTGTAAAATAAATTGAGGGCTGCCAGAAAAGAAAATTGATGCAAAAGCAACTAACTGGAATAGGTCTCATCAATGAACAGCACTAGAGACTCCCTTCTTTTTTTTGTCTGTTTAAGAAAACTTGTAAAACACCTTCAGCACCTGTAATATGTCAGATATTTCATATTTTCTTTTTTCAGCTCAATTTCCCAACATTATAATAATTTATAGAGATGCACTTCTTTTGCAGTTTATAACTAAATTTCACAGAGAAAGCATTAATTAAAAGAAAATCATTCACTATTCAAACTGCAAGTTGATTGAACAAAGGACTGTTATATGTTCATTTTTCAAAAATATTGCAGCGAATTCATGTACAACTAACAAAGAAATGCAAATCAACTTATCATCTCATGTTCTGGCTGAGATTGTTTTGATATATCTAGTCACAAGAAGCATAAAAAAATGCACATGATTCACTAATGGAAGAAACACAGGAAACATCTAACTGTTCAAGGTAACGAACAATCATGGGTAAAAACAAAAAAATGTACACCACACCGCCTTTTGGCGTGTTCATGCATTTAATAGAGCAGTAAATCAAATAAAAGTCAGATTCTTCAAAACTTACCTGCTCATCATGAGAAAATTTGCAGCTATCTCCACGATTACATTCTCCTCTTTGAAAAGCACGGCACACACCTCGTTCCTCCCTCTTCTGCTGCTTCGTTTCCTCATCCTCTTCCTCAAGCTTTTTGTATTTGGTCACATGATCAACCCTGATTATTCGGCCTAAAATTTGGGCCCCATTTAAATTGTCTACACATTCACCCAAAAAAACAATTGTAAGAAACAAAAAATCATTTATTTGGTTAACCTTGAAAGATGAAAATTGACTCGTGGGGCAAAAAGAAACCAACCTACAGCGAGATTTGTACTTCTTTGATCCTCATAAGCAAGAAAAGCAAACCCTTTGGATTTCCCAGTACCTTTGTCCCTGATTAAATTAACATCAACAATCTCCCCGTACCTACTCATGAGATTAACCAAAAAAGAAAAAAAAAATCAATTTCCGATCACATATTGGCTTACAAAGTGAAATACAATGGTAAAAACTTACTGTGCAAAGACAGCAAGGAGATCTCCTTCAGAGAGGTCAAACGGGATGCCCCCAACATAAACATAAGCAGAATCTTTATATTTAGCATGCCATGATGCATCTTCAGATATTCCTAGATTTGCTTCCTTCTTGTTTATATTTTGTATGCGCTTCACCAACGTCAAGGGATTCATCGGAACAAAAGTTTGCCCAAAATTCAACAAGAAAAACCCAGAATCTTGGTTTATTTGTTTAGCTTCTCATAAATCACACTTTCACGAACGCTTGGTTTGCCGGAGCAGTGAGAAGTTGGCAGTAACGGACCTCGGAGAGGGCCACAGAACTCTGATAGATACTGATAGTTACGGGCGATATGTGCGAAATGACGGCGTTTTCAGAAGCTATTTCTCTTCCGCCACTTAATTGATCGCAAATCTTATGCGGTAGACGAATTATTGAAGAAGAATGAGTAAATGTATTACTTGCTGGCCTACAGTAAACCATCAAAACAATTTAATTGAAACAAATTAAACCTTATACCAAAACTTCAGAAAGCAGACAATTAAATTAATCCAAATAGCTCAATAGAACTGACCCAAAAGCACTACGAATAATTATAGTCCAAATAAAAACTCGTCTAAATACTAGTAACATACAACAGATAACATCCCATCTCCGCTCAAAATTCATACAATAGATTGAATTTCAAAATTTTCCTAATATGATATACAAGAAATTTAAAAAATAAATAAATAAAAATACAAGATGCGAACACAAACCTTACACGGCATGGGCTATGTCGAGGAAAGAAATAACAGAAGCTGGGGTTCGTCGAATATTAGAGTCGGTAGAAACCTAATTTCGAGAACACAATAACAAAATCCACTCAAATTCAATTTCAAAAACCCTAAAAAAATTCCCAACGATGTGCATCGGATATATTAACAACGCAAATTGATAAATTTCGAATTACCAATTTGCAAATTGATAGGGGAGAGAGACGAAGGTGAATCTGATGAATATCTAAGGAACAGATCCGGGTTCAGCATAGACAGAACAAGAATATCAATGGTCTTCAACGTAATAGATTGCAACGTAAGGATAAGATAGTAAATTGGCCCTTCGTTATGAATTGGCCACTGTTCTGCAAAAAAAAAAAAAAAAGTTCACCAGCAATAATCGCTGTGAACACGGGCCCAGTCGATTGCGAAGTAAACACAAGTAGCCAACCGTAAAAATAAGCTCACTGCCGTTCAGCTTCTATAGTAATTAAAATTGCCTTTTAGAAAACTCGCGAACTTGACGAGCCCGCTTTGATAAATTTTTGAGTTCAAATTCAAATGATTCGGGTCGAGTTTGTATAAAGTTTGAATCTAACTCGATCCAAGTAATTATTGATCGTAAATTCATTAGTTTTTACTTTTTAATATTTATTTTTATTTTTATATAATTATATATGTAATTATAAATAATATATATATTGATTTTCGAATTAAAATCCAAACATATACCTCGAACATAATAAAGTAATTTATTTAAATTCGAGCTCGAACTTGGTCTCAAATTTATAATTTTTTTTCATAAATTCGAACCAAATAAGTCAAGTCGAGCTCGAACTCAAGCTCAAACATGAATCTATTTTTTTCCTAGCTAGTTGAGCTTGAGCTCGAATTCAAGTTATTTAATTCGAGCTCGAGCCTAAAAAAGGCCAAGGTTAAGACTCGACTCGTCACGTATGCATCCCCTGGAATACAAAGCAGATATTTTCTTTTTTTTTATTTTTTGTTTTTTAATAATTAAAACTCCAAAGCAGATTTTATGTCATTTTATTTTCTCTTTGGATAATTAGAAACCGGAGGCATATTTGATGCCAGTGAATTGCTTGCTTTTCCTTCTCTTCCGTCTCTCGGCATTTCATCTGAAAACTTTGTTCAGAATCAAATTCCTGATTCTTCAGCTGGGCTATTGCTTCTTGAAATCACAAGTGGGTACACAATAAAACATGGCTAGCTCTTTGATTATCCAAAATTTCACTCCAAAATATCAGAGCTCTGGATATGGCGGAATGAATCGGCGTTCCGTTCCGGCTGATTTCTCATTGTTCCGTCGGACCCATTTCAAGAAATTGTTGCCACTGGCCTTGAGGGGTATGTTAATTCCATCTGAGATTGTTACTTAATTTCGTATGCTGTGAGGTGTGGTATGATAGATTGGATTATGTTGTGCTTTTGTTGATAATTCAGTGTCCTAAATTAGCAATACACTTTATGGAGTCTTCAAAGGATTTTTTTTTCCTTTGTTTGTTTTTTTTTTGTTCCAATGAGATGTTGCATCCAGTTTTGATTTTTGCAGTTGAAAAATGCTTCGACCAGTGGCCTCTTTTGTGCTGAACGTATATTTGTTGGAATGATTATGGGGACCTCCCCTGTGAATTAGTGAAATTATAGACTGCACTCCTTTTTCTCTTGATGTTACTAAAACATCGCCTCTAAGTTTGTAAAGTGTGTATTTGTTAGAATTTTGGATGGAAATTGATGGTTTTAGCCAAAATTTAAATGGTTTCTATAACAAGATGACATGCCAAGAAGGTATATTCATTTTTTTTTTGGCGAAATTCATCAATTTACATCCAATTCCCAATGGCTACACACTTTGAAAACTTAGAGGGGAGCTTTTGGTAATTTGAAAAGAGGGAGAGGGTGCAGTTTGTAACTTTACTACTTCGTAGGGGATGTCCCAGTAATCAACCCTTTTTTATTTTTTATTTTTTTTCTTCGTTACTGCCCTTCTCTATTTGAATATGTAGTTCGCACTCAAGGAACACTGTTAGTTGTTTCAACCATTATTTGAGGAGAAAAAATGAAATAAAATGGATAGTCAAAGCAATACAAACTTATGTCAAGTGAATAGGAATAGGATTAGCTCAAGATAAGCTAGCACAAGATTCGATAAGTAAAAGAGAAAGAGTAGCTCGTGGAATATATTTTAACCCCACATAAACTGATCTTTTGCTCTTAGCATTAAAGAAAAGGTGTCATAGAGAGGTTAGATTTTAATAATTTGAAACTAGGGATATGCAAGATTCTTGATTTCCCATAGAACAAGTATTTTTATACTTTTCCATAAGATATATGTATGTATGCTTATCCTATTGTATCCATTATTTTGCGGGGTGATTACACTTGACACTTCCTTCAAAACATCTAAATTACCAATTCCCCTCTCAATCTTTCATAATTACAATGACCTCAACTTTAAGTTTGCATAATTACAAAACCCAAATGGAAAGTGCACAATGTTATGAAAAATGATTTTGTGTTTTGGTGTTTAGCAATGCATTATTTTTCATCAAACACTCTAATGGCATGAGAAGTTTAAAAGTGGTGAAACTTGGAGGCAAGGACTGTAATTATAAAAGACTGAAGGGGAAGTGGGTAATTTGGGTAGTTCAAAGTGAGTGTCAGTGTAACTAAACCTTACTTTTGTTTACGTGTCCTTTTTTACTCAATGTGATTAATACTGTGTGAATTATCATTACAGAAAGGATTTATTCTCGAAAATTTATCACACAACGAGCTACAATTCCCAAATGCAGCGCTTCTTCAAACTCAAGTGGTGATAATGATGAACCTTCGAACCAGGAGCAGGCATGTCTAGACACCATTTATTAAAACATCACTGCAAAATTCATCTTCTGCTCTATGCATGTGAAGACTTGTTATTGTTTATGAAGGTTCTTACTGTACAAATTCTTCCTTATTTGCCTATCGCTCTAGCACATAGCAGTATATTTGTGTTCATCAGATGTACTTGGTTAGATTGTTACACATTTTTGCTATACAAAGAGCACATATATTTTGCATTACGCTGTTGGGTCAGATTCATTGTTTTTGAGCAGGGTTATTAATTATGGAAAAAAACCTTTGATGTTCAGCCCATTTTCACAAAACCTCTTGTGGTATGGAAAATTACATTACCCCCCACCCTCCAAAATGCAGATTGGATTTGTACTGCAAAACCAAACATTAGGGGGGTATGTGTAAATTTTTTATATTGTAGGGGGTTTTGTGAAAACGTGCCAAACCTTGGGCGCTTTTGTAATGAACCCCTGGGAGAATTGATGGACATGATAGCCTATAACTCATGTAATGTTGTATGATTGGATCATTATATTTTAAATTTGTAACGTCGTAGCTATGAAGTCATCTTAATGCTTTATTGTGGGTATAACCCAGCCAAGTGACTCAAATTAATTGCTTGTTCCTAATGCAGACGCCTTTTGGATATACAAGGAAGGATGTTTTACTAATTGGCTTAGGAGTTACTGTTACTGGTATTGGTCTGAAAAGTAGCTTGGAGGTATCGTAACTTATGTCGCAAATATTTTGTTTTCAATGTTAAACCAAAAAACTATGTACTTTCCTATTGTCTATGCTACGCTTACAAACAAGAAAATCTCAATACCTCACACATATTGTGTGTGTGATACAAGTAGGGATGCAAATGAACCGAGCCTATTCGTGAGGTATACGAGCCAGCACGAGAAAGGTCAAACAAAGCTTCTACATATATTGAGCTGAACTGAAGCTGAATAATTCTTATTCTTAGGCACACAACTACGCGCGCTTTCTTTTTTTTTTTTTTGATAAATTTTAATTTAATGATATATATTAATGTTGAACTTGACCATAAGTTCAAGCTCAGTCTTGTGGCTCGAATACAAATAAAATAATCAAATTTTTTTGTATTTGAGCTAGAGCTAAGGCCCAAGCATATAATTTATTCATAAATTTGTGCCAAATTAACCTGGGTCGAGCCAAGCTCGAGCAAGGCTTGAGCCAATTTTATTGGCTAGTCAAACTCAAGCTCGATTCATCTGATTCGAACTTGAGTTTTGGCCCGATCTTGGACAAAGCTTGACCTTATTATTCTTAACTCGTCGAGCTCAAGCTCAATTCATTTGATGCGAGCTTGAGCTCGATCGAGCCTGAAATGATGGCCAAATCTCGGCTCATTTGCATCCCTAGATACAAGTATATGTTTTATCCTATGAGCTAGAACTAGACAACATAGAAAACTTTTCTGGTTATCCATTTGAATAAATCACACACACAAATACTTACTGCTTAATACCATGGTAACTCACTGTTTTATTGAAATGCTTTGCAGTATCTTGGAGTTGATCCATTACAGGCAGGGAATGTTGTTCAGCTAGTCTTGGTTTTAGGTCTTACCATAGGATGGATTTCAACATATATCTTCAGAGTCTCCAATAAGGAAATGACATATGTCCAACAGTTGCGCGACTATGAGGACAAAGTTATGCAGGTTAAGTCATGTTAACTCTTGTTCATTTTTGGCATTCGGTATCTTACATTCTTTATGTCTTCTTCAATCACAAGTCCTATATTTTCTCTTAATTATTTTATATATATATAAAAAAAATTTATTCGTTATTCATATAAAGGGAGAATTACAACTAGTACCCCTGATTTTCAGCGAAATTACAAAAAAATCCCTACCTCTTGAAAAATTACAATGACCCCATCAGTTTTTCAAAAAGGCAGAGGATTTTCTGTTATTTCACCAAAACTCAAGGTTAATTTATATAAATCAAGTTCTGTGATTTTGATTAAGGGAAGCTAGTCATATGGAAAGTGATCCCTTTGAGAAATAAAAAACTGTCATAAGTTTTTGTAGCTTCAGATTTTTTGCTTGGAGATATCATAGAGGGATCATTCTTAAGCATTCTTGAAAGACAAAACTCTGTCATTTGTTCTTTCACAAGAAACCTCTACCCCCTGAGATTTTGTGTGAATACACCTACGTCCCCTAAGGTTTGCATAATTACAAAAACCACTCTATTGTCAACTTTTATTTTACAGTTAGACCCTCTAAAAATTTACGGCAGGGGTGGTTTCTGTAATTATGTGAACCTTAGGTGATCTAAGCTTATTTACACCAAACCTCAAGGAGTGTAGGTGTAATTATTCCATAAATAAATATAAAAATAAATAGGTATTGGCAAAGTTCTAGTCTTTGATGCTTGAATTGTTCGAAATTCTAGTCTTAGTCTCTTAGACTTAGAGCAGGAGCCTTAAAATTGGTTTGCTCAACTTTGCAGAAAAGATTGGAGAGCTTAACAGAAGCAGAGACAGAAGCACTTCTCGAACAGGTTGAGGAAGAGAAGAGACGCTTGGCTGGTGGTGAGCAAGTTAAGTAATGCAGAAGAAGATAGTCGAGAAAAATGACGAAACAGTTTCGACTTGTAAGTCCTGTATAAAGTTATCATGATGCACTTGACACATTAGCGATAAATTCTTCATGTATAAGCAGATTTAGGATGCCGTTGACGATGAGACACAAAGAAAGTATATATATGAATTTGTTACTCGTTTAATGTTTCGCTCGAGTTTGTTTTGCACTTTCGTGATCACTTGATTGCACTTACGCAAATTCTAGGTTAATGCGAAGCTGCGGCGTCACACCTTGAGCCGGTGAGATGGGAGCCTCGCAAGTAGAGAGACTAGCAATGTGGACTTTACTAGCAACTACTTCACATTTGTCTTTGATTTTACGAAAATGATTAACTCAAATTACTAGTGGAGTCTATTGTATAATTTTCTCTCACCATCAAAGGGTATATCAGTACTGTTAATTGGATGCACAACGTATTCACTAACGTGGGATATTACAACAAAATTGAGTGCTAATTCCCGTTTCTTATTAACTGATTAACGCGTGCCATGGTCGATTGGGTAAGTCCAAAATTATTAATTTATTTGTTGTAGATGAATGTACTGAATATATTTATTGTGTAATAGAGAATTTTTCAAATTGTAGCCAATGGTTTTGTTTATAACGTAGTCAAAATTTAACTATGCACAATCCAACTAATTCGATATCTATTGTTCCCAGGTAAAACAAACAGTTAAAAAGGAAAAAGAAATAGTTCAGATTTAATCTAAAATTTATAATTTGATTCAAATATTTTATTTATCGCAAATTCCACTCCTAAGTTTCTAATGAATAACCAAATCAACCCAACTTACACAACGTGGGCGAGACAAGATCAATTAGTTAGTTGGATTGTCGCCTCTGTTTCATAGTGTGTCTTGGCTTAGATAGTCGGAGCCAGTACTGGCCATGCAGTTGCCACTTCTTTAAAACCACAGATTCAAGGACTCAAGTCCCAATTGCATAATTTTCGTCGAGGTAGTGATTCTATTGAGACTTACGTTCAGAAGGCTAAAGGTATCTCTGATAAAACTTATTGCTCTACAGTACCCTGTTGCTAATGATGATTTAGTTGAGTTTGTTGTTGCTGGGTTAGGCCCTGCATATCATCCTTTTACTCCAGCACTCAACGCTCATTATGAAGATATTTGCTTTGATGGTTTATATGGTATGGTGCTAAATGAGGAACGTCTATTGAAATTAGATGAAGCTCAATCTATTATTCTGTCTTTTGCCTTTTATGTGCAGTCCCCATAAAGGGCTAGAGGACGTGGCCGTGGACATGGTTGTTAATCCTCGTAACAATAGTCTCCTCATCAGTTATCGATTGCCAACAACCTTACGTACCACGTGATGCACCACATTCAGTTCAATTTGCACAAACTCTTGCACCGCAAGCATTGATACAAAATCAATCCATTCCACTAAATTCTTGTAATATCACTTGTTATAATTGTCATGGTTCAGGTCATATGGCCCGTGTATGCCCTTCCCAACAGACTACCAACACCCCTCATGTGTCCAACTACCCCAACTTTAACCTTGCTCCCACTTCACAACCATCCCATCAACAATAGCTCTTGGATAGTGGGATAACGCATCATTTAACTCTCAACCTTGACAATCTAGTCATACACTCTGAATACATTGGTCCTAAAGAGGTCACCATAGGTAATGACTCTAAAGTCTCTATTTTTCACGTTGGTGCCTCATCGTTGCCCACGGTTGGTCATAAGTTTTTCCTTGATGATATTTTGCATGTCCTGACTGCTCATCAAAATTTACTTTCTGTTTGCTCAGTCGTTCATTCTAACAATGTTTCTATTGAATTCTTTCCCATTTTTTCTTGATTAAGGATTTGGGAACGAAGCAAATACTCCACAAAGGCCGGAGTAGTGGTGGTCTTCGTTCATTTTAGCTTGTATCTGTAATACCTCAGTGCAGAATGGAAACAACTTCATATAGTTTAAACTGAAGAGAACTTTTATATCATGCCAAAGTACCAAACAAGTTTTAGACCAATGCTTTTGAAACTGTAGTCCACTCTATTAATCGGTTACCTACATCAAAACTCCAAAGCAAGTCTCCTTTTGAGGTTTTATTTAACTGTAAACCTGATTATCATCAACTTCGTGTGTTTTGATGTTTGGTTTACCCCTAGCTTCGTCCATATTTCTAAAACAAACCATCTCCTAGATCTTTACCTTGCGTTTTTATAGGCTATAGTCGTACTCATAAGGGTTATAAATGCTTTTAGCCTGTATCTTAAAAATTTTATATTTCCCGTCATATCTTGTTTGATGAGCGGATTTTCCCTTTTGGGGCCCCCAATGATGTTTTGTCCCCGGATCCACATCTTGGCATGCCTTCCACAGTCACCGTTCATCTTTCTTATCCACCTTCTACCTTTACTCTCGTTACTAGCCTAGCACAGCTGACCTTGATTCCACCAACCCAAAATGTCTCATCTCCATTGGTCCAACCATCACCATGTACCCAGGCTAAGGGCTTTCACCAACGGCATGGAATCAATTTTGCAAATATTTTTAGCCTAGTTGTGAAGCCTGCTACCATCAGACTTATCTTGTCTATTACTGTATCCAGTGCTTGGTCTAGTACTCAGTTGGATATATCTAAGGCGTTTCTTCATGGCAAATTGGATGAGTTGGTCTATATGCAAAAACCTCTGGGCTTTGGTGATCCATCCAAGCCTGATTATGTTTGTCAGTTGCATCGTTCAATCTATGGTTTGAAACAAGCAACATGTATGTGGAACAAATGCTTGTTTGATGCTTTGCTTTCCTTTAGTTTTAAAGGTGTGAAAATATACTCTTCTTTATATTATTTTTCATTGGGCATTGACAAACAACTTTTTTGTTTAATCTATGTTGATGACATACTTGTTTTGGGCTCTTATAAGGAGCTCATTGATTATTTGGTGAACTATTTGCAACATTACTTTGTTGTCCGCAACTTAGGAAAGTTATCCTCTTTTTCGGGTATCAAAGCAACATAGAGGCTGAATGGGTTGCTATTATCACAGACTAAATATATTCGAGATTTGCTTCAAAGAAGCAAGACGGACTCTAGCAGCTTCACTTCCACTCCGTCCAGTGCAGCAGAAAAACTAGGTTCTGGTTTGGGTAAACCATTTCATGATCATACTCTCTATCGCAATGTTGTTGGCGCTTTACAATACTTGACATTTACCCAGTTGGATATAGTTTATGCTATCAAAAACAGTCTCTCGGTTCATGCACAATCCAACAGAGATCCATTGATCGGTGGTGACGCGCATTTTGCACTACTTGAAGGCAACAACTACTCATGGTTTATTTATTTTCCAAACTTCCCTTGTTAGATTGCATGGCTACTCAAACTCAAATTAGGCTAGTTCTATTGATGATCGCAAGTCCACCACTGGGTATACACTATACTTAGGTGATAATCGAATCTCTTGGACTTCCAAGAAGCAACGTACGGTTTCCAAATCTTCTACAGAGCCGAATACAGGAAATTAGCAAGTACAACTTCTAAAATGACTTGGATTGAGTCCCTTTTATGTGAAATAGGGTATCCTCCTCCAATAGCGTCTGTCTTATGGTGTGTAATTTGAGTGCTACTTACCTCACCGCCTCTTTCACTGCCAACAAAACTGGTTTTCACTTTGTCCGAGAGAGAGTAAAAAACAAGTCCGTAGTTGTTCACTATATTAGCTCTCATAATCAAATTACGGATATTTTATCAAAGTCTTTGCCATCTCTCATTGTCAATATCTAATGGCTTTATTTACCCTAATATTGCAGGCTTTGATTAATTCATAGGGATAATTACCCTCACCTCCCCTGAGTTTAGGTGAAATTACAAATAAGCCCATCTTATTTCGAAAATTACTAATATTCCCCTGAGTTTTGTCCCCTTATTGCTAAATCAGACAAAAAAACTATAATACCCTTTTCCCCTTTAAATACTTGCAAGGGAGATTTACCCTCACTTCCTCTAAGTTTTGCCAAAATTACAAATAACCCCCTCGTATTTTGAACATGAATAATACCTCGCCTTGCTGCCATATTGCCACTATCTGGATGGTAAAGCTACACACCAATTTTTTTGTATCTTTAAGCCTGCCAAAACCCCTTAATAAATTTTGTTAACGCTTCATCCATTTGAATTTAATTGAACAAAAAGTACATCAAACCCTACTCGACATTACATCTCCTCGGTCTAATTCCTCTACCATTATCTGCCCTATCCAAAAATGAGCTTCACCAATATGTTGCTCATTACAATTAGCTCAAGACCCTTTCAGATCCCGCCAAAAAAACCCATCGAAGAGCGCGACCCTTCGTTGCATGTCTTTTTCGAAAATATTACAGACATACCCTTATGTAATTCAAAAAATTACAATAAATACCCTTCAAGTTTCAAAACCTTACAATAAATAAGGGTATTTTGGTCCTCAAAAATGATGGAAAAATTAACTGAGGGCATTTTCAGTAATTCACTGACGACAGGGTGTTTTTTGTAAACATTGATATATATCAAAGGGGTATAGGTAATTTTCGAAACAAGAGGGGGTTATTTGTAATTTCGCCTAAACTTAGGGGAGGTGAGAGTAATTATCCCTAATTCATATTTGATAGGCCAAAAATTTTTAACGAGTCTGTGATATTTGCGTTTATTTTAATAAATGTTCTTTTTAGGATTATAATGTGCCATATTGTGTGTGAGATTTTGACGTGGTCGAATATTCCCGCGGCCACGTCGGCGCCAGCTCAACACAAACCTCCAACCGTGGATTTTCACGTGTCAGAACGGCGTGATCAGGATTTGTGCTTAATGATGATTAAGTCCGAGCAGAGCTTGCCAAAGTGCTCCTGCACCGATGTGTCAAAGAATATTCCTGTACGAATAGGAGGGCTGGGCCGGTCTAACCCTAGTCCGGCCCACCCGTTTCCAATTGCTATAAAGAGTATACCCTAGTCCGGCCCACCCGTTTTCAATTGCTATAAATAGTATAACGTTACTATTCATTGGGTAAGCTTTCCAAATCCACTTTACGCACATAATTACCTTACGATTACCTGCTCGAATTCTGACTTGACCGTCGGAGGGTCTTCGCCGGAGACACTTCCAGCTAGGCTCACGTGTGTTCCATCCTTGCAAAATAGGACCTAACCAGCACTCGCATACCTTTGCTCGGAGTTTGCACGGACTGTGGACCGTTACACTAGAATATCACCTTTGCTCGGAGTGACGTATTCCACGTACGAAATCCGACCACATCATTTTGGCGCTAGAGGAAGGGCCCCTATTCCGACGAGTGAGAAAACAGGTTAACACACGCCGAACTGGAACAGAGACAGGGGATTCGAACAACCCCTTACCCCCGCAAATCACTATTCAAATTCCTGAGCCAAGCAATGCTCCGCCCTAAGCCGTTCCCCAAGCCGCTGGAGCGGCACTCACACCTACTGCCGGGCAGAACTTCGTGGTTCTAATGACCGATCAGTTTAACGTGCTCTTGTGCGAGATCAGGGGGCGGGGGACCCAAACCCCGCTCCGACCACAGCCGTAGAAGACCCTCACATGCTGAGGGAGGATATTCACCCCCGGCGCGGTGTTTGGATAGCCGACACTGAGCGGGATGATGCCCCGGTGTGCGAATGGGTTCCCGCTGCAAGGGACCCGAAGAGAAAGATGTGCTCCTCCACCTCGTCTTGTCAAGGAGGTGGACAAGTCCTCCGTGGGGGCCTTGTCCGGGAACCCTGCCCGGAGTCACAGGGAACGCCTGGAGGAGATTTCCCACTAGGCCACAGAGATTCAGAGGCTTATCAATGAGGTCCGCCGCAGTGAGAGAGCCCGTGAGGACATCGGCGAGCTGTCTCACCGAATGGAAGACCTCCAACGAAGACTCGAGGAGGTGTCGGATTGATCCGGCCAAGGGTCAGCTCAGTGGTACTTTGCGCCCGACGAGACGGATCCCCTCAGTTATGATCTACAAAGGGCTCGGGCGCCTCGCGGGGTCAGGATCCCCACGGACTTGCCCCGTTACAACGGGGAGGCCGACCCCAAGGAACACCTGATACAATTCAAGCACGCCATGCGTGTTCACCTGATCGACGGTGACTTCGCGGCCAAGCTTTTGGTCACAACCTTCCAAGGCGTGGCCTCACAGTGGTATGTCCGCCAAGCCCCTGGATCGATCAGGAGCTTCGCTGACCTGGCGATGAAATTCGTCAATCATTTCCAGACGAAGAGTCTGGCCAAACTACCTCTGTCCGACCTGCACAAGATTCAACAAAAGGACAATGAGTCCTTGAGGGACTTTTTTAATCGATTCAACACCGAACTGCTCAAGGTCGAGAGTGTCCAGATGGACTTCCTGCTCGACGTGATAATGGGTGCCATCTGAAACCAAGCATGCTCGGACCACCTAGCCAGGAAGCGTCCGGCCATCATGGAAAATGTCATGTCCATCGCCCAGCAATATATGAATGTCGAGGACATGCGGTACAAGAGGAGGTCGGACGCCAGGGAGAAGAAAGATCGCCGACGAGACAACGATCTTACTCCTCTGGTAATGTTGAGGAAGGAAATTTTTGCCACCATCAACGCCAACGACCCCACGATCTTCCGGAGGCCGAGAAAGATCCAGGACAAAAATGGAGCCCCGCTGAGGGGAAATAAATATTGCGCTTTTCACAAGCAGGTGGGAAACCACGACACCGAGGGTTGCTTCGCCCTCACGAAAGAAATCCAACGCCTCATCGATGTTGGCTGCCCGGAGATCAAAAAATTTGTCAAAAAGAAGGGGCAGAGCCACAAAGGTGAGGGTAGTCGCCGACATCGCTCCCCGTCCTCTGCGGACGACGACTCTGGATCCCTGAGGAGGAACAGATCCCGTTCCCCTCGAAGGGACCATACTCCAGCACCTCGGGCCGACAAGCAGCCCGCCATTCAAGACAATCTCCTAACCCGAGGAGTGATACATACCATAGCCGGCGGACCCAGTGGAAGAGATTCCAAGACCCGAAGAAAGCAGGTGGAGAGGCGCCTCGACCAAGCCAGATACCATATCGAGGAGCGCTACTACCATGAGAGATTGCATGTCAGTGCCATCTCAGAGGCAGGATCGCCAATGGAGGAATCACTCGAGTTCTCTGATCGGGACCTCGAGCACATTCCTAAAACAGACCTCAAGGATACGCCAGACTACCCAATGGTCATTAACCTCGACGTGGCCAATTACTCGGTGGCCAAAACTCTGATCGACAATGGGAGTTCCTCCAACGTCATTTTCGCAAGCACGTTCGCAAAAATGGACTTGGGGAAATACACGCTCACCCCCGTGCAGGACCCCCTCGTTGGCTTCGGGGGACCTGAGAAAAACTTTGATGATCCCGTACTTGATAGTGGATGCCCCATTTGCTTACAACATCATCCTTGGGCGGCCTGCCCTCAATGCGTTTCGGGCGGTGGTGTCCACGTATCCTTTGAAAATGAAATTTCCAACTCTCGCTGGGGTCGGGCAGGTGACTTGTTGGATTTTGGATGCTTGGAAGTGCTACTCAACATCCATTGAGGGGAAGAAAATTTTGGCACCTCGACCCGTAGACGCGAACGCCCCACACATCGAACATCCCCGAGTCCTCCGAGCTTGACTCGGCGAAGAGGAGGAGGCTCGAGGAAGGAAAAATCACGCCGGCTGAAGACGTCAAGACAATCCAGCTCGTCGCGGGCGACCCGACTAAGACCATGAGAATCGGACCGAACCTCGAGCCGCACCACGAGGTTATGTTGATTGACTTTCTCCGATCAAATGTCGATGTCTTCGCTTGGAAGGCCTCGAATTTTTCGGGGATTGACCTCGAAGTTATTGTCCATCATCTCAACGTAGACCCCTCGGTTAGGCCCGTGAGGCAGAAGAAGAGGATATTTTGTGAGGAGCGCAACCGAATCATCGAGGAGGAGGTCAACAAGCTCCTCGAGGCAGGTTACATCGTCGAGATCCAATTCACTGAATGACTATGCAACGTGGTCGTCGTTGCCAAGGGTGACGGCTGATGGCGCATGTGCAACGACTTCACCGATCTCAATAAGGCTTGCCCCAAGGACCACTACCCTATTCCGCAAATAGATCAGCTCGTCGACTCAACGGCGGGATGCGAGTTGATGAGCATGATGGACGCCTTCCAAGGCTATTATCAAATCTACATGGCCGAGGAGGACAGGGGAAGGACGTCGTTCAGTCGTCTCGTCGGGGACGTATTGTTTCCTCGTGATGCCTTTCGGGCTAAAAAATGTTGGGGCAACTACCAAAGGTTGGTGAACCTCATGTTTAAGGAGGAGATCGGCAAGACCGTCGAGGTATATCTCGACGACATGATAGTCCACAGCGAGCGAGAGTCCGATCATCTCGAGCACCTTGCTCGAACATTTGGGATTTTGCGGAAGTACGTCTTGAAACTCAACCCGAATAAGTGCACGTTCGAGGTCCGAGGAGGGAAGTTCCTCGGGTACATTGTCAGCCATAGAGGGATCGAGGCCAACCCTTCAAAACTTCACGCCATCCTAGACATTGAGCCCCCTAGCTCGGTGAAGGAAGTCCAGAGGTTGGTGGGAAGGATAGTCGCCCTCAACAGGTTCATATCCAGCTCGGCGGACCGGAACCTCCCATTTTTCAAAGCGTTGAGGGTGGTTCCGGATTGGAAATGGACCGAGGAATGCCAGCGTGCGCTCCTTGAATTAAAAAGCTATCTAACCGAACCGCCGTTGTTGTCGAAGCCCGTCCTGGGGAGACCCCTCTACGCCTACCTGGCGGTCTCCTCGAATGCTATCAGCTCGGTTTTAGTACACGTGGACGGCCGTGTTCATCGCCCGGTTTATTACTTGAGTAAGCTCCTCCAAGGCCCTAAACGGAATTACATGGATATCGAGAAGCTTGCCCTCGCCCTGGTGCATTCGGCTTGAAAGTTGAGGCAATATTTTCAAGCCCACACCATCATAGTTTTGACCAACAAGCCATTAAAGCAGGTATTGACCAAGCCCGATGTGTCTGGTCGGCTTGTAAAATGGGCTGTCGAACACTGGGAATTCGATATTCAATTCCAACCCTAGACGGCCATTCACGCCCAGGTGTTGGCAGATTTTATTGTGGAAATGGCTCCAAGGATGGAAACGGAACCAAAAACGTCATGGACCCTCATGGTCGATGGGTCCTCCACGAATTCGGGTGGGCGAGCTGGAGTTTATTTGCCTGACGAGCTGGGCAACAAGCTCAACTTTGCCATTCGCCTCGAATTCCCGGTGTCCAACAACGAGGCGGAATATGAGGCCCTCGCCGCAGGAATGAAGATAGCCCTGGACAAGGGCGTGGACGAATTGGTAGCACTGACCGACTCGCAACTGGTGGCTGAGCAGGTCAACGGAAACTACGATGCCAGGGAGGCATCGATAACAAAGTACCTAGACGAGGTCAACAAATTGAAGGAAAGGTTCGCCAAGTTCTCGCTCGAGCAGGTCCCTCGAGCAAAAAATGAGAGGGCGGACCAATTGTCAAAGCTAGCCAGCTCGATGAGGGGAACGAAAGAAAGGAGAATAACCATGTTGAGCTCGTCAGCACCCTTAATCGGGTCCGGGGCGTAATCGTGCGTTCTCTCCATCGAACCCCCGGAGGATTGGATGTCGGAGTTAATCGCCTATCTAAAGGATGGAGTTCTCCCCGAGGGACTCGTTGAAGCTAAAAGACTCTGATGGAAAGCCTCCCGTTGCGCCCTAGATGGGTAGGGACGCCTGTTTAGGAAGAGCTTTGATGGGCCTCCTCGACGATGTTTGAGCAAGCAGCAGGCGAAGGAGGTTATCGAAGAGATACACCAAGGGTGTTGCGAAAACCATACCGGACCGAGATCCTTGGCCAAGAAGGTATCCCAGCAGGGTTTTTCTAGCCTAACCTCGTGCAAGACTATTTCGACTTCGTCCGAAGGTGCCGAACATGCCAGATGCACGTCAATCTCGTTCATTAGCTTGCCGCTCCGATGGTGAACGTTGAGATCTCATGGCCATTCGACCAGTGGGGGATTGATATCCTCGGGCCGTTCCCTCAGGCCCCCAGGCAGAGAAAGTTCGTTATTGTCGCCGTCGAGTATTTCACAAAGTGGGCCGAAGGGGAAACCGTCTCAAAGATCACCGACTCGACTGTCAAAATTTTCATTTGGAAAAAAATAATCTGCCGCTTTGGACTCCCCAGGGTTATCATCTTCGATAACAGGGCCCAGTTTCAAAGTCTTCGGATGAGGGAATGGTGCTCTAGCCTCAAGATCGAGCAGCGATTCACCTCTGTGGGGAACCCTCAGGTAAACGGACAAGTCGAAGTCACCAATCGGACAATTCTCCATGGACTCAAGACTGCCCTGGCTGACACTTGAGGAAATTGGGCCGACGAGCTCCCTGGCGTGCTCTGGGCTTATCGGACTACTCCTCGAACTGCCACGGGTGACACACCATACGCCTTAGTCTATGGATTCGACGCCGTCATACTTGCCAAAGTGTTACACCCCTCTGTACGAGTGCACACTTTGATGAAGTCACCAACGCCGATGCTCGCCTGACCGAGCTTGAATTCACCGATGATAGAAGGCGTGCCGCTTTGCAAAAGATGGATAACTTCCGGGCATCTACTGCGCGCGCCTACAATCGCCATGTCCATCCCCGGACATTCCAAATCGAGGATCTCGTCACCAAGAAGGTCGAAGTTTCTCGCCCGATGGGCAAGTTGGACCCCAAATGGGGTGGTCCGTTTAAGGTGACCAAAATCTGCAAAAACAATGCCTATCGCCTCGAGGACATGTCGGGAAAAGAACTACCCCGACCTTGGAACGCCACGAACCTCAAAAGGTTCTACGTATGATTACTCCGTGGCCGAGCAGAGAATTTTTTGATATTTTTGTTATCGAAAGGAAATTTGTAAAATTGGCAAACTATGTAAACTTTCATCTAAATTTCAATATAATTTATCCTCGAGGCGCCAAGCCCCTTCGAGGCTTTCCTACTCAATGTTTTGTCAAGCTCCTTACACTTAAATTGCTCTTTATACTTTCGTTCCACGACGAATTGATTAAAGCTCTTTACACTTAAATTGCTTTTCTTTGATGTTTCGATTGCTAGGTGTCTTCTTATACAATGCAACGTTTCACGGCGAATTGTGCCGAATTTTATACGCCTGATTTCAGAGTTAATTTGCAAGTTTATATTTCAAACTTAACAGTCATGATTCGACGAAGAAGATTGAAATTGAGCATAAATTTTAAAGCCGAAAATGTTTCCTCGAATAGCAATTTCATTAATAACGGGAAAATTATATTTTGCTCAGGGTAAAAGATAAAAACAAAACAAGACAAATTTTCATTGCTAAGACCCAAAACAAAAAAAAATTTAAGTTCAAAAAAGGCCCTACGCGCCGTCAATCTCCTCGGCCACCTCCTCGACAGCCGCCTCCATCGCCTGGTCAGCCCCAGTTCCGGCCACGCCTTCCTTCGCCGGGGCGCTTGACTCCCCCACATCGAACCCACCTTGGTCCCCGATGATTGCGTCATTGGGCTCCACATCCGGGGAGAGAGGCCGCCCCAAACACTTGTTTTGTTCATTCTGGACTTGCCTTTTCAAGATGGAAATGACCGACGTGAACTCCGCGTCCTCGTAGGCGGGCAAGGGGTCGTCTTCATCGGCCTCCTCTTCCCCAGCGTTGTTCAGGTGAGGCCATAACCATCCATGGGGAAATCCTGAGGGATGACTCCCCGGGCCTTCAATTGGTTGAAAGCCCTCTCGTACCCTTGGATGGCATCGTCGGCTCCCCGAAAGATGGCGGCGTATTCAAAAACAAGGCCTCGAACGAATCGTTTCACGGCCTCTTTCTCGAAGCCGGGGAGAGAATCCCTCATTTCGGCCCTCGCTTGCCGACTGCCCCTCTTCTCTCCTCGAGCAAAGGCGTCCTCGGCTTTCTTCTTCAACAGCTTAATTTCATGTTCCAGCTCAGACTGTTTGGTCTTGAAATCGAGCTCGAGCTGGTTAACCCGCTCCTCCAGCTTGCGGGATTTCTCCTTCTCCTCTTCAATCTCCTTTTGAGCGACCTGGTTCTTCTGCTGCTCATCGTCGAGATCCGCTTGAAGGCTGCTTTCTCGGGCCTCTCTCTCAGCCTTGTCACACCTTGCTCGGCTGACCTCCAGCCGACGAAGGCCATGGAAAATTTTCTACTGGAGGGTGTTCATGTCCTCCGTGATGCTCGAGGTCAGGTCAGCATCATCGAGTTCGGTCAGGATCATTTGGTCGGCCTTGAATACGCTGTTTTGAAAGCTCCTCACGGCCAATTTTCAACCTTTCCCACCGAAGATGCTTGACCCAGAGAGATCCCCAAACCTGGGGCCGAATCGGGGCTCTGGGGCGTCCGGATAGTCCAGGACCTCCAGCTCCTCGGACGTGTTCCCGGAGCCGTCTGCAGGCCATTTTCCCTTACTCGGTTTGGGGGCTGTTTTCTTCGGAATAGGCCCCAGCATCTTCTTCGAAGGTGCCGAATTGGGAGCTTTCCTCTTCCGGACCAGAGGAGTCTCCTCCTTGGTGTTGATGGCCTCTACACTGGCCCGTGCAGGGGCTTGTGTAGTCCTCACAGCCGGGGGCGCCGTCGATGGGGCCTCATCGATCATTGCGCGCCTATCCTCCATGGGGGAAGATGGCCTTCCCCTCCCACCGGCCACCTTGCTCATGTGCCTTAGCCTTCCCATCTCCAATACGTTTAGATCTGCACAACCAAAATAAGAGATTTTGGTCAGACTCATTCTTGGATCGGATGGAAGCCAAATGTGAAAAAATTCGAGGAGACACATGTATAAAATAAAATAATAATGAAAAGAAAGAGAGGCAACCAAAAGTAATGTCATCGGTCACTAGCCTGGCCGGCGAGAGCCGGGCCTTTACCAAAAACCTTTCTTGGGTTAGGAAGATTGGGCACAGCAATCCCTGCGCTTTATGGCTGTTGATCCACTCTCTGGTCCAGCTGCTCGACCTAAGTCCAGCCAGGGAGAGCTTTTTTACCTCAGGATTATGCAACCGCCTCACCGGCCATTCATCCTCAAAGTGCACAAAGCACCATTTTTGCTTCCAGTCTCCCCCGTACGACGATGAGGCCGTCTCGATGATCTTCTTCCGGTTCTTGGAGCTTACAAAGAAGCAGTTGAATTCGTCATCCAGGGAGGATCTGCTCGAGTGGTTTATTTGAAAAATATCGAAAAAGTTGGCCAGGGTTGGATTGTGCCTGGTACAATGACAGAAAATGACAAAAGCACAGATCGAGGCATACGAATTTGGGGTCAATTGGATGGGCTTATGTTCAAACAATTCAGCATCGAGGATATGAAGGCCGGGATGGGGAATCTCAGCCCATTCTCGACGTGCGAATAATGGATGGGGATACACCCAGCGGGAGGATCCGTGATGGAATCCTCTCTGCTCGGCTAGGTTATACTGAACGTACCGCGGATGTAGTAGTTCATCATCTTCTCTACATCCCGGTCAGTGTTGTGCGCGACAATATTTTCCTAACTCACCGTAGTTTGGTTGCCCGCTATGGCTTTCCTTCTCCCCCAGCGAGACCTTTGCCCGGAGTGCTCCTCCTCCTCCTCGAGAACGAGCCTCCACGAAGGGATCAGTACGTCGAACGTATCGCCCATCGGAGGAAGCTCCTCCCCACTCTCAACCACCATATGCCACCTCATCTCCTCCACTTTACTCGGGCTCTTACCGCCCCTCCTCGGCTGACTCGTACTAGCCTCGCTCGGGCATCGAGATGATACCCCCTCGAAAGAGGCTTCGGCCTCCAAAGAAATCGACAAATTTATGTCGCTCAAACCCTCCCCGGACGGATACTCAATCAGCCTATTTTGGCTGTCAGAACTACCCTCGGACCCAGTCATGGTTATCTAAGGAAGTTTAATAAAAAGGGAGCACGAAAACACAAAAAGTTCGAGGAAGAAAGAGTACCTAGGTTTGGGCTAGTCGAAGAAGTGTTTGGTTGCTCGAAGGATGTCCGGTGTGCTCGGTACTCTCAAGGTTACGCTCGGATTGAAATCTCAGCTCGATGTTAAAATGACGCGCCTGTAGCCGTGCCCGGAGCCCCAATTTATAGGGCGGTAAAACCGCTCCTCGAGAAGTCCAATCGTCGCCTGTAATTATTACCAACGGTCACTTCCCAACTGTCAAATTTTTGAAATTACTGCCAACCCCTGATCGGGGTTTCGTGCTCGAGATTGATAACGGCGCCTTCTAGAAAGTTCACGGCCCGCTCACTCTAAGGAGATCTGACCAGACCCTGAACTGGGGGGACTAATGACGTGGCCAAATATTCCCGGGGCCACGTCGGCGCCAGCTCAACACAAACCTCCAACCGTGGGTTTCCACGTGTCAGAACGGCCTGATCAGGATTTGTGCTTAATGATGATTAAGTCCGAGCAAAGCTTGCCAAAGTGCTCTTGCACTGATGTGTCTCCTCGACTCAGAGTCCTTCTCAGGGTTACGACATCCTCGATGATCCCCCACTCTCCTCGGGTGGTCCCGCGGTGTACCCAGTCGGGTTCCACTATCCTTGGATGGTCCCACCCCATCCTCGATGTGGTCCCAAAAATAACCATCTCTGACAATGGATGTACCCGACGCATCCCTGGCGCGTGCCAAAAAATATTCCTGTACGAATAATAGGGCTGGGCCGGTCTAACCCTAGTCCGGCCCACCCGTTTCCAATTGCTATAAATAGTATAACGTTACTATTCATTGGGTAAGCTTTCCAAATCCACTTTATGCACATAATTACCTTCCGATTACCTACTCGAATTCTGACTTGAGCGTCGAAAGGTCTTCTCCAGAGACACTTCCGGCTAGGCTCATGTGTGTTCCATCCTTGCAGAATAGGACCCGACTAGCACTCGCATACCTTTGCTCGGAGTTTGCGCGGACTGTGGACCATTATACTAGAATATCACCTTTGCTCGGAGTGACGTATTCCGCGTACGAAATCCAACCACATCAGATTTATATGTATAGAAATTGCCCACATCATATATAAAAATAAAAAACAATAATAAATATACATTATTAATACAACTACAAGTAAAAACGTAAATAAAAAATTTAAACAACATGTTTGAATTTGAGATCCAAATTCTCACCTGTAGCCTGGACGGTAGAGGAAGATTGCCGGTCAACGCTGGAGGTATAAGATGGGACCCACAGTCGCCTCTAAAATCAATGTTTTTAATATGTTTGCAAACGCAATTATTGGGCTGGCAATTGTCAATGTTAGGTGTGACGAAGTCAAGTCCTTGGCTAACTTTGAAAACTGCAACTCTGCAAGTGGTGGAACTTTGAAACATTTGAGAAAAAAAATGACTCTAATTTAATAAGCATATATTTTATAGGGCTAAGCTCTAGCAGGTTATAGGTCTAACATTACTTTTATCTCTTTTATTCTCTTGTCTCCCAGTTTTCTTAATTATTCTTTCTCTACTTTTCTCCAACTAATTTTTTTTTTCTCTCATTTCAATTTTTGCGTCTTTAATTTTTCTTTAAATAAGTTATTTTATTTAGAAAGTGTTTAATAGGAGTATTATAAGTCTTATGGAGCTTTATAACGCTAGTGATGCTCGTTTGTTTGGGTCTAGAATGCCTTATAAGTCGAATCGATTTGTAATCCAAGTCGAAATAGAAATACTTAAAGGAGGGTTATAACACATTCTTCCAAATGGTGCTTTTTGAGGATTACAATTTGGCATTACAAATTGGACTTACAAATTTACTCAAGTACCCTCGTTTTTTTGATGTGAAATTACTTCATATACCCTTACAAAAATTTGTTCTCACTTAAATACCATCCCAGCC
Organism: Petrea volubilis; assembly: GCA_026212405.1. Taxonomy (NCBI): domain Eukaryota; kingdom Viridiplantae; phylum Streptophyta; class Magnoliopsida; order Lamiales; family Verbenaceae; genus Petrea; species Petrea volubilis. The sequence goes on along the minus strand of CM047880.1, from coordinate 226,088 downwards.
TAACAAAAGCCCTAACAATACTAAGCGCAACTACGACACTCTCGAGCGAAGAAGACAATGCAAGTTCGTTTACCCAAAAATCAATCCTTTCTTGTGTTTTCTAATCGTGTTCTCATTTGTGTGTTATCTATTTGTTGTATTTTGTGGTTTTTTTTTTTTTTTTGTTGTGAACTTATTCAATCAATTTCTGATATGCGATTGAGTAGCTCCATGTGTATCAAATCTTGATATGAAGGGTAATTTCATCATGACATAAAATCTAGATTTAGGATTGTATATATAATGTTATTGATTTCACTATATTAAACTTTTGTAGATTAATTTATTTGTTATTGGCACAACAGACATCTATTTTTTTTTGTATGCAACTAGTTCCCCCACTTGTTTTTACCCGTGATCAATTTCACAACCAAAGTTCAAGAAACCTAACTATTGGAATTTATAGCATATCAATGAATAAATTATGTGGTGCGAGTCGGATATACTTGATATGCAGCGAAATTATCGATCCACGAATTTTGGATCTAACTCGTTGATTAGTTGTCCACTGACTGAATTACGAACACGCATAACTCGCCCTTGGTGGATTACTACTAGAGTAATCCATATATTTTATTACACCTTATTTTACACACCATATGAGTTTGATGTAGGAAAAGTCTCCTATTCATAGGCATCCAGAATGAAAGAGAACTATTTCACTTAGGATTTTTACTCCAACTCAACTTAGAATTTGTAGGAATCCACATTGACCACATCAATAGTGTCAATGCATAATAAATATAGATGCACTCAAATCATTGAATCTTATCTCAATTTTCTATGGAATTTATAATTTTTCTCTAACTAATATTATTCAAAAAAAAATATGAAAGAGGAATAAAGTTGTCTAAGATCATTTTGCCAGAGTTTTTAATTGATCCGCCTTATAACGGACCTATATAATTAAATAATAAGATAAAAATATGGTGTGTTTATATTATTATTAAAGTAGTTAGGACCTTAGTGTCTTTGTGTTTTTGTTGATCCGTTTTTTTTTTTTTTTTTTTTTTTTTGATACTCTCTTTGGAGTTTCCCTTATCTCTCCCCTTATCAGTCCTTTATCAATATATATATATATACATACATATATATATATATATATATATATTTCATTTGTTTTCCTTTATCAATTTTGTTTTATTTTTAACTTTGTATTTCTTTTTTTTATCATATAATTTTATTTTAATTGTAAAGTATTTTTCTATAATAAAATTTCATCAAATACATTATAGATAATGAAGTTTAATATTCGTGCATAAAATTTGATAAATATTTATTATTTTACGTTTAAAAATAAACTATATAATAAAATTATATTTTATTTTTATGAAGCACATGGATTTAGTGTGCCGAACACTAGTTACATTAATTATTGTGCAATAATATTTTTGCACAATCTATTGTACATATAATGATTTTATTTTATTCGAGCTACAGGTAATTAATAAACATTTTTTACCCAAATATTTGACATTGTGTAACTTTCGAATTTCGCAATTACATAGGTGGAGTAATAGGCTAATAGCATATACCTCTATGGTATCTTGTCCTTGTTATCAGCTAATTCTGACTAAGACATTCTACCAGTTCAAGATTGCAAGTTAAAATTTTAAAATTCTATAAATATGATTTCTTCATTTAAGTTTTACATAACATACAGGTATTCTGTTTTTATTATATTGATATGATGACCCACATTTTTATTTATTGTTTGTAGCTTTTCTTTACTTAGAAGGTGATTGACTAAAATTTGTCATTTTCGCCACCAAATTATTTATATTACTATTTCTAGAACGTTCTCCGTGCTATGCACCAAATAGTATTCAAAAAATATAAATTATATATATTAATTTATGTGTTTCATATAACTTTATATTCTTTTCTTTAGAAAAATAGTTTTGTTGATAAAAAAAAAAAAGTAATATCCATGATAATTTTTCCAACAGAATCGTTCCATCAAAATTCTGCCAAAAAAAATTAAAATCCATAAAAAATCCTGCAGTTTCTTATAGAATTTTCTAACCAATCCGTACTCCTTCCCCCGACAACTCTTTGCATGCCCCTAACTCCCATCGTGCACTGCCTCAACCCTCCCCCTCCCCACTGCTCTCATCAGCGTCATTCTTGCTACAAACTAGCTCACGCCTCCCTAAACCCACATTCCATGTCCTTCTCCTCTCCCAACTACCCTAGCCATCAAGGGAAAAAATTCTCATGGATCGGGTGTACACAGCCGACGATTTGAATTCAATCATATGTCATATATAATTCTTTTATAAAATATATATAATATATAATTGAATTTGGATTATTGAATGCATGGATGAAACCTAAACATCCAGTTCATAGAAGAATTTTTCATCACCAAGCACCATTCCCCACGGCTCTCCCTTCCCCGAGCAACCCACTCCCACCACCACAAACACCCTTTATATGTGTGTGTATATACAAATAGTATGTATATACTTGAATATTATATATATATATATATATATATATATATCAAAGTATACAATTTGTGCGTATAATGCTCACATATTTTATGGTTATATATTTTAGGTAGAAAACTTCAAAAACTCTATACATCTAATAAGGGAAATTCTATCGTCAGTCATGGTTCGTAGGTGACTAACATTAGTCACCTCTAATCTTGGCCATTAGATATGGTAAATAAAATCTAAGCCATCCATATATATGTGACATGTTACTTGTTGTGCAGGCAAAAAGAAAGGATTATCTGCTACACAAGTTATCCTATGTTTTTAATTTATAACAATTATTCTATTACACCATATATGGTCCCACTAAATACAAACCAATAAAATTGTTTTTATAACATATATGTAATTTAAAAATTCGAACAATATATTAATAGTTGATAAAAACTTATGCTTAATTTAAATTTTCAACACATTTTAGAAAATGTATAACATTGATGACAAATTATTTTTAAAATATATCTAGAATATTAGTATTTGTATTTTAAATAACAATTAAAATTTAAAATTTTGACTATTATTATTAAGTAAATTATTCATACTATCTATAAATTTATTATATAATGATTAATATGTATTAAAATTGAGTAATATATTGTTAAAAGTGGTGCAAATATATAAAATATATCCAGAAGAGAGCAATAAGCAATAGTTGTTAAAAAAATATGTTTTGATTATTAGTTGGGGGTATACTAATATCAAACACCAATAATAATGATGATGATGATGATGATGATAATAATAATAATAATAATAATAATAATAATAATAATAATAATAATAATAATAATAATAATAATAATAATGTTTAACCAAATATATGTCAATATGGTGTGATATATTCAAATATATATTCTACACAGTAAATGTAACCAAATATGTAATTCAATTATTGGTCTGACTAATTATGATTATAATAATATATAATGAATAATAATAGTAGTAATAATAACTATATATTAGCAATATATAATTTAATATGAGATAACTATAAAAAAAATAACAATTATAACATTAATAATCATATGTGAATAAATAATAAAAATTTACAAGTATTTATGTATGGGTGTAATTAATATAGATCTAAATCACATAACACAACAATTATATATTGAAGAGCTTGTACTTCTTAGAGTAGGTAAACAATTATAAAACCCATTTATTAATTTGAATAATTATGATTATAACTATATGTGTGATCAAATATACAGTTAATTGTCATAAATAATACGGTGATAATAATATTAACGATTAGATGGCACGCAGTCTTAATTTGATGAACAATACTCACATTCTTGATATAAAATATTTAGTAATTGTATTGTGTGTTCTTCGTATAATAATTGACGATGAAATATACAATATTTTAACAAACATAATTGACTTATTTGAAAATAAACAAAATAAATATGAAAATAGGTCAATGTTACTAGTTTGTTTGCTTTTAATTTTTGTCCTAAAATTTCTATTTTGTTCATGCATCTATGAATTCGTATAAAAAAATTTATACTACCGTGTCGATGTTTGTAATCGTATCTTGGAGAAGATATATATACTCTGATTGAACGACAAAATAATAATAATAATAATAATAATAATAATAATAATAATAATAATAGAATGATTAGCTAAATTAAATCACGAGAATAATTAAAAGAAATAATAATAATAATAATAATATTTGTTGTTACTGAAATAAAATATCATATAATTTCTTTTTAATTAAAGTTTAACATTTGAATAGCAATAGAAACTATTTACCTTAAGAACTCTTAATAATTAAGGTAGATTTTTTATATTTGATAAGGTTAATAATTAAGGATCCTCCAATCTCTTTAAAATCCAGCAATAGCTATTCTCTTCACAATTAAATGAGAATTAGAGGGAGAAATCTGATTAGAATTGATTATGTAGAGAGAAAGAAATATTTGTTTACCTGCAAAAGTTAGTAGGGAAATTTTATCATTAGTCACAGTTCGTAGGTGACTAACGTTAGTCACCTTTAATTCTAGTCATTAGATTTGTGATATTTAATCTAAACCATTAATCTTTATATGACCTGCAACCTGTTATGCAGGTAAATTAGAAAGGTTACCTGCTATACAGGTTAGCAAAGGAATTTTTATACAACCATTATTATAGTAGACCAATTATGACCTACTAAATATTAACCAATTAAAATTTTATTTTTAAAATAAAAAAGGAAACCATGGTACTCATTATAATATTTTTTAATACCATTGTACTATTATAATACTGAGTACCATTATAATCAGTTAATTTTTTATGTTTTAATACCATGGTACCATTATTTTTATTTTTAAATTATAACTACCATGGTACTTTTTATAACTTTTTTTTAATTTTAGAAGTGTGTATTAACAAGGATAATTAATTGAAAACTGTGATAAAAAAATTAAAATACTAAATTGATACCAAAATAAATATTATTTATAACTCAAAAATTCGAATATATGTTAATAGTTGATAAAAATTTACATTTAATTTGATTGTTTAACATATTTAAAAAATGTATCACATTATTTCAATATAAATTATTTTAAGAATATAAATAGAATATGAACATCTATTTTTTTAAAAAGAAAAAAATTATAAAATATGGATATCATTATTAAGTAAACTGTTTATATTAGCCATAGATTCATTTCAAAACGATTGATCTGTAGTAATATTGAATAATGTAATTTTAAAATCAATTTGTATGTATAAAATACAAAGAGAGGAACACAACAAGCATTAGTTGGTAAAAGAAATTGTGCTTTGATTATTAATAGAGATATGCTATGAAACACAATAATAATAATAATAATAATAACAATAATAATAAGAAGACGAAGAAGAAGAAGAAGAAGAAGAAGAAGAAGAAGATGATGATGAAGAATATAAAAATTGTTTATTGATTTGAATAGTTATCGTTAATATGTATAATGAAATATTATTTGTACATAGTTTGTTTGACTTATTTAAAATAAACAAAATAAATGTAAATAGTTAATTTGAATTTATTTTTTTTCCTAGAATTTTTATTTTATTTGTACGTATATGAATTCATATAATATTTTTTATACTAGCAAGTCAATATTTTAATGATAACTTGGAGAAAATATATGTACTTATATGATTGAATGCTGAATATTATTCTCCCTTTATAATAATAATAATAATAATAATAATAATAATAATAATTTTAGTTAAATTCATCCAGGAGAACACTTAAAAGAGAATAATAATATTATTATCTATAAGTAATGAAATAAAATATGATGCAATTTTTATTTAATTGAAGCTAAATATTTAAATTGTAGTAGAAATAATTTATACTAAGAAGTTTTAATAATTAAGGAATTTTTTTGTTTAAGGTTAATAATTAAATGAATGATTTGAGAGAGAGATAGATCGAATATGGAACGTTATATATATATATATATATATATAGAGAGAGAGAGAGAGAGAGAGAGAGAGAGAAAGAGAGAGAGAGAGAGAGAGAGAGAGAGAGAGAGAGAGAGAGAGAGAAATTAGGAAGTATGGAGAGAGAGGGGAAGCAGAGAGAAATTTTGACTCATGATAGCGGGTTGTTCAAAAATTAAAAAAACTTACAATCTATTAAAATATTTTAAAATTGTACACGTGGCATTTTTTTAGAGGGTGACTAAGATTAGTCACCTACGATTGTGACTAATCATAGAACTCCCCAAGTTAGTAGGAAAATTCTATTGTTAGTCACAGTTCGTAGGTGACTAACGTTAGTCACCTTTAATTCTAGCCATTAGATATGTGATATTTAATCTAAATCATTAATCTTTATATGACTTGCAACCTGTTATGCATGTAAATTGAAAAGGCTACCTGCTATACAGGTTAGCAAGGGATTTTTTTATACAACCATTATTATAGTAGACCATTTATGGCCCACTATATATTAACCAATTAAAATTTTATTTTTAAAATAAAAAAGAAAACCATGGTACTCATTATAATTTTTTTATTTTTTTAATACCATTGTACCATTATAATACTGTAGTACCATTATAATCAGTTAAGTTTTTATGTTTTAATACCATGGTACCATTATTTTTATTTTTAAATTATAAATACCATGGTACTTTTTATAACTTTTTTTTTAATTTTAAAAATGTGTATTAACAAGGATAATTAATTGAAAATTATGATAAAAAAAATTAAAAGACTAAATTGATACCAAAATAAATGTTATTTATAACTCAAAAATTCGAATATATGTTAATAGTTGATAAAAATTTACATTTAATTTAATTTTTAACATATTTCAAAAAGTGTATCACATTCATTATAAATTATTTTAACAATATACATAGAATATGAACATCTATTTTTTAAAAAAGAAAACAATGTTTATAAAATATGGATATCATTATCAAATAAACTGTTTATATTATCCATAGATTTACTTCAAAATGATTGATCTGTGGTGATATTGAATAATGTATTTTTAAAACCAATTTGTATGTATAAAATACGAAGAGAGGAACACAACAAGCATTAGTTGGTAAAAGAAATTGTGCTTTGATTATTAATGGAGGTATGCTATGAAACACAATAATAATAATAATAATAATAATAATAATAATAATAATAATAATAATAATAATAATATAAAAATCGTTGATTGACTTGAATAGTTATGTTTCATATGTATAATGAAATATTATTTGTACATAGTTTGTTTGACTTATTTAAAATAAACAAAATAAATGTAAATAGTTTATTTGAATTTATTTTTTTTCTAGAATTTGTATTTTATTTGTACGTCTATGAATTCATATAATATTTTTCATACTAGCGAGTCAATATTTTTAATGATAACTTGGAGAAAATATAAGTACTTATATGATTCAATGTCGAATATTATAATAATAATAATAATAATAATAATAATAATAATTTTCGTTAAATTCATCCATGCTTAAAAGAGAATAATAATATTATTATTTTGTAAGTAATGAAATAAAATATGATGCAATTTTTATTTAATTGAAGCTAAATATTTAAATTGTAGTAGAAATAATTTATCCTAAGAATTCTTAATAATTAAGGAATTTTTTTGTTTAAAGCTAATAATTAAATGAATAATTTGAGATAGAGATAAATCGAATATGGAACGTTATAGAGAGAGAGAGAGAGAGAGAGAGAGAGAGAGAGAGAGAAATTAGGAAATATGGAGAGAGAGGGGGAGGAGAGAGAAATTTTGATTAATGATCAATAGCAGGTTGCTTAAAAATTAAAAAAACCTGCAACCTATTAAAATATTTTAAAATTGTACACGTGGGATTTTTTTAGAGGGTGACTAAGATTAGTCACCTACGATTGTGACTAATCATAGAACTCCCCTAGTTAATAAATGTAAGATTTGATTAACTAGTAACTTATTTAAAAAATTAAAATTAGTAAACGTGGTATTATTTTAAGGCATGACTAACCTTAATTATTTACAAAATTGACTGATGGTAGAATTGCCCATCTAATAATATTGTTATCTATAATTTACTATTTGAATACTTGTAATCGAATATAAATAATATTTACTTTAAATGAATATAAATAGTATACTTCATAAATAAATACAAATGCAAACGGTAAATAAAATTTCTATTAGCCGCGTAGAAACTTGCGCAAAAGTATACCGGAATCTGAAAACTGAAAGAAAGTGAGCAGCAGACAAATATATATTATTTGCTTGGTGGCTGTTGTCCCCTGCATCCATTTTTGAATCTTCCTCTCCATGCCCCGCCTTCCCTTTTCACACCCAGACGCACTCCCCCACCGACCCTCCCCCCTCGAATCATCCCTAAAAGTTCCAAAATATATATGGGAATTTCATTTGACTCCAGTCTATGTCCTATCAATCTGAACCACTAATCAGCAATGGCAGAGCTTCAGGTGGCGAAGCTATGGAGAGATCAACAGAGGGAAATCAGCCCTGAGAGAACTAAAATCTGGACTGAACCCAAAAACGGCGATGTTCGTCGAGTACCCGTCGTCTATTATCTCTCAAGAAATGGGCAGCTTGAGCATCCCCATTTCATGGAGGTCCCTTTTTCCTCCCCTCAGGCTCAGGGCCTCTTTCTCAGAGGTAAAATGTCAAATTAAGAAATTTAAAAATTGCGTTTCTCAAATTTGGAAGATATTCTGATGGCTTTCTTTTATTTATTTATTTTTTTTGTAATAGATGTGATAAGCCGGTTGAATGTTCTTCGTGGAAATGGCATGGCGGCCATGTATTCCTGGTCTTGCAAACGGTATAAACTTCTTGATTTTCTGTTGGGTCTTTGTTTTTTTTTTTTTTTTTCACATTTTTGCTGAGTTTTGCTGATTTTTTTTTTTCTTTTTTTTTGGCAGGAGCTACAAGAATGGGTATGTATGGCACGATTTATCAGAGAACGATTTCATCTACCCGGCCCACGCCCATGAGTACGTTCTCAAAGGCTCGGAGCTTCTGAAAAACACGTTTTTAGAGTCCTTGCAGAGGCAGCAGCAGCAGCAGCCCCTGCCTTTGCAGCCGCCCACGCCGGGGGAGGCCCACGGCGGCGAACTAGATCACCAGAGACGCCGGCGGCGAAACCAGTCCTGCAGCTCCATCGACTTCGGTCATCTCCAGGAGTACAGCGTCCACAAGGCCGAGTCCTCCGGCGGATCCATAGTCGCGGCTGCCAACGCCTCCACGCAGACCGGCGACACGCGGGGGCGCCGGCGCCGGCCGCCGCAAGAAATAGTGGAGGAAAAGAGAAAGGGTCCACCGCGAGACGAGATCGAGATAGAGATCTCCCCGCCGCCGTCGGACTCGAGCCCCGAGACACTTGAAACCCTTATGAAAGCCGGCGGCCGGCTGGTGCTGAGGCAGGAGACGGCGGACGGAGAATCACCGGCGGCGGCGAATCAGAGAGCGGGTAAAACGTCGTCGTCTACGTCGTCCGTTCTGATGCAGTTAATCTCGTGCGGTTCGATCTCGTTCAAGGATTGTGGGCCCGGGCAGGAGGGTCTGGGGCCGCTGATCTCGCATCACAACACGAGGCGGCCACGCGGCGGCGGGAGAGTGAAACTGGAGAAGAAAGAGTACTTCAGTGGCAGCTTAGTCGAGACACAGAAGGATAAATTCCCAACCTTGAAACGGTCCACCTCTTACAATGCAGATCGGTGAGCTTTGTTTGTACTCCAACCTTAGAAGCAAATTTTCCTTTTTTGTCGGGGGGTGAGGGGTGGGTGAGGGGCTGTGTAGTAAGGCAAGTTTGTCCAATTTAATTTAGCGGAGGATAAATGTTATCTAAGTGGATAGTATCTAATTGAGTTTTTAACCGTTGGATCAAATATTATGACGTAATATATATATTTAAATATTTTTTAATATCATTATATTTAAATTCAATGGCTAAAAATTTTATTGAACTATTCCCACATAAATAACATAAACAAAAGCCTTATCTAGATTAAAGGATGATAATGCCCTTAAGAAACGAGATTTTTCAAATGCATTTGATGAATTTTAATATATTTTATTAAAATATATGACACTTGAAAATGTATTTTATATATTCGTGTACGAGTGAAGTCCACCTTAAAATTTTTTGTTGACAAACCCATGCAAGCTAGTGTCGTCTGATTAATTTCAGCCCAAAAAACTAGTTAGACAATGGACGAAGTTCTTGAAGTAAAAAAGCTGTGAACTTTGTAATGGAGAAATAATCAAAGCATGTACAATTATCAAGGAATTGCAAATTCATCATGTATATAAATTTACCACCTTATTTTTTATTTTGTTAAATGTGTGTAATTTCCTTTTGGACCCCTAAAGTATTTAAATGTATATAGTCTGTTTTTTGACTCTTAAAGTACTTTTTAATCTTCTATAAAAAGGACATACTCACAACATTATAAGTCTGACTCAATGATCAATATCAATGCAACTTTATGATATCAAGAGCTCCTCTAAACTCAAACGAGTGATTGTTTTCCCCTTTTCTCTATCTAGTTTTTTTTTTTTTTTGTTTTCTTTTCTTTACACTTTCACTCCTCCACAACTGACATACAAAACTCTCCAACAATGACAAATCCCATTCTTGCTACAACTCTTTTAGAAACCGCATACATTATCACATTCAATCTCTTATCATAACTTCCAATCAAGCTTACTAGAAGCACCAATTTTGCAACTTGGAAGGCTAAAGTCTACACACTAATGTGTGGATATGACCTTCTATCATATCTTGATGAATCCTTTGAATGCCACAAAAAACGATCAACCAATCAAACACAGAAGTTGAGAACCTCGCGTACAAAATATGGCATTGCCAAGACATTCTCATTAGAAATGCTTTGATGACATCTATTGACCCTCCTATCGCACCATCCATTGCTGCTGCAACGACTTCCAAACGAGCTTGGGATCACCTTCACACCACCTATGCAAACAAATTATACACTCGAATATACAGTCTTTGTGATTCTCTTGCCAAAGTTTTACGAGAAACCCAATCTATCTTTGATTATCTTAAAGAGATTCGATCAATTGCTGACGAATTAGCAACAACAGGGTCCCCTATTAGCAATGAAGAATTGATAGTCAAAATCCTAAGTTATTTAGAATCTAAGTATCGTGAAATATGTGTAGCTATTCGTGTGCCATATATAAAAATCTCGTATGAATAATTGTTCGACAAACTTATCAATCACTAACTATTCCTCAAACACGAATATCTTAGCAAAACACCCATCCCGATAACTACTCAAGTTGCACAACGGGCAGGCTCTACGAACACAAACAATAGAAACAATTGCCCTTGGAATACTCAACAACCTCAACGCCCGAACACTAATCGTCCTCATCAAATCATCAATGACATTCACCAGCAACTTGGTATTCGCTATCTCTTATCACTCCACAGGCACACGTTCAATGTTAGTTGTGTGATAAGTCTGGCCATGTGGCACATGTTTGGCGCTGTAAATCACATAACCACCTTGAAGTTAAGGTAATGTTGGCTACATGGCTGTCCAATATTGCTGCCAATCCATGGGTACTTGATACCGGCACCTCCTATCATATCACAACAAATTCTCAAAACCTCATACCCTCACATGCTTTCACTGGCTCTGATGAGATCTCTATAGGTAATGATAATACAATTCCAATAACTTACACATGCTCCTCTACTCTTAAAACTTCCATTCATTCTCTTTATTTACATAATATTTTATATGTTTCTCTTATTAAAAAGAACTTTATTTTCCATCTTCTTTTATTGTGAAGGCATTGAACACAAGAGCACCTCTAGTTATGGCCGGAATAGACATGATCTGTATGAATGGCCAATTGGTAGACATCCTTCCCAACAAACCCAACACTCCGCAAATGCGGCCACCACAACACCCACCCTCTTTGGTAGCATCGTAGATTAGGACTTCCTAATATTTGTGTTTTGAATAATATTCTAAGCACTTTTTCTTTACCATATTCCAAAATTGATAATTTCCAATTTTGTAATTCTTAGCGTTGTAATAAAAGCCACATGCTTCTTTTTGCTAGCAACACACTAACTAGTTCTAAACCTTTAGAACTTATTTACACTGATGTTTGGGGCCTTTCCCCTATTCGTTCTCTAGACAAAAAGCACTATTATGTCATGTTTGTTAATCATTTTATAAAATACACTTGGCTCTACACTATGCAAAATAAAAAGTAAGGTCACAAAAATTTTCTCGAACTTCAAAACTCTAGTTGAGAATTTTTTTCAAAACTAAAATCCTTACTGTCTACTTTCATGGCAGTGGTGAGTTTCAAGGCCTCAAATATTTTCTGGCCACAAATGGTATCCAAAATCTCTATTCCGCACCATATGCGCCCCAACGCATTTTGTTTCTAACAAATATACTATATCAGATTGGTATTCCCTAACAAGCTCCTTGAGATGATGTAGAAAATTGAAATTTCCAATGCATAGGCAATTCCATGAAAATATCTTCATGGGCTGAGATTTCAATAGATCAATCGTGATAGGGCAAATTGAGGGATTGCCTGCCAACTCCTGTTGGAGTTGATACCAGAGTATCTCCATTAATGTGCATTGACGTGCCCTCTCCACCAACCTTAGATTTAACTCCATCGAACACACTAACTAGTTCTGCCCCTCTCAAAGAGTGTATTTCATCAATGCTAACACTTGTCAATAGAGAGGATGAATTTGTAGCGATCGAACGAAGTATGTTGTCATATTGAAGTAGATGATACTGTGTCGTTATATCAAAGTTGATGATAGTCCAAGGATGTAGCATCGCCTCCGCTTGAAAAAGGTACCCCACACTCGGATGAATTGGGTTCAAAGGGCTTGAAATTGGGTTGGTGTGCGAGAATAAGGTCAAGGGAGGGGTTTAGAATGTGCTGGCAAGAAGATGATTGGGATCTTTTGTGGGTTGTAGTAGTGAGGGTAGTCTCAAGAGGTAAGGTAACTTCCTTTTGGTTAACTAGGATATCAATCAAGGTAAGTCAATGCATTGATTATGGTCATAGCTGTCTATGTCCATTTCACGGTTTTCATTTTTGTATGAAACACAAGAGCTATAAAGGTTAGGTTTAGGGTTAGAATTAGGGTTGATGGAGGATGTGGATCTGAGCCCACCTTGTCTAGCTTGCTTTTTACATGTATACTTAGTAAGGGTAGAAGGGTCATCAGCATGGGTTATAGTATCCAACACTGGGTTTCTTGCTTAGGTAGTAGATTAGTTTTAGAGACCTCAGGCTCCATACCTTGTAAGTCTTTAGTAAGCACCTCAAACTTATTACCCAAAAAAATCTGACTGTTGCTAGTAGCAGGTTTTCTATGTTGTCCTTTAGGTTTACCTTTTTCTAGCTCTCATCCATTTCCCATAGTGGATGGTCTACAGCCTTGGCTCAACGGGATGGTTGCTTCCTGTTGGTTGACATTGGGAGCCTCTGCCGCATCTCTCCAGTCAGTAGGGCATTTCAAACCTTGGTACCCGACAAAACCACATCGAAACATATAATTGGGAGATTTTCGTACTCGACGACATATAACTCACCATCAACATCCACTGCATTTAGCAGAGGTTTATCCAAATTGATTTGAACACATAAGCAGGCAAATCATCCTCGTGATGCCCAAAAGGTATTATGATCAATTTTAATCGGAGCACTAAGGCTTGAAGCTATTGAGAAAAAAATTTCCTCATTATTGTATTCTAGTGGTAGTTCAGAAGCTCTAACCCATGCTATAGCTGTGGAGATCCTGTCTTTAGATGGTTGAAATTTAGATCTCCATTTACGTGCAACAAGATAATGGTTATATATAGTCCATGGACCTTTAGTTAGGATATAATCCATCTTATCCTTGTCAGTAACCTTACCTTCAAGACGAAGCAATCGTGTCCACAGTCAATGAGCTCAAAATCACCCTAAAGCCACCACATGCTAGTAATTCATGCCAACAACAAGTTGAAGTTTATCGAATGCTCGAGAATCTTGAGGATGATGGAGTCTTTCCATAGAGCTTGTATCTCCATTTCATAGTCCTTGTCAAGAACCATTTAAGGAAATGTGTAGTCTTTGTGGGTGTCAAGATTGTGACTCTTACTAAGTTCATCATTCCATTCTTATTAAACTTGAAGGCTTTATCCTAATGCTTTCCTTGCTAAGGAGTCTGGATATTTGCCCATGAAGACCTTGGTGTTCCTGTCTCCATCGTGAGCTTCGTTATCTGCCATAACTTCATTTGGAAAGTCCCTTGTCTTAACCTTTTTTGTGCTGCGGTGCACCAAATCCTCTTTTGCTTGAGAGAGTTAGTGTTCATAGAGGTTTTTCTCTAGGGTTTCCATCAGTTTTTAAGCATGGAAATACTATTATATTTTGTTTATTATACAACATTAATGTAAGATATTTAATGTATGAAATTGTTGTGTGCATTGCTCTTTATGTTTTTCAACAAAATTTGTACTTTAGTTGGGGTTGGTGCCGTGCCATTTTCTTTTCTGTTTTTATTTTTTTGGTGATTGTTGGTGGTATGATGTTGCAGGCTTTGACTTTAAAATCGATTAACAGTTAGAGCCCTCTTTCGCCACCATTTGTTATTGTATGGAACTAAAAATGCATATCTCGTATATTATAGGACCAAAGTTGTAACTTCATATATTCTATGGAACTAAGAGTACATTTTTTCCTCTAGAAAACGAGTAGTAACCATGTATGACCTACGGGCTAAGCATGTCCCACTTCCATTATTATTCAACAAAAGTTTTCTTTTAGCCACATTATGTTATTATATAAGACTAAAAATACCAACGTTTTCAAAATCGGACAAGATCGGCCGGTTCGATCGGTTTGATCTATGACTGTCGCCTAGTTTGGTCCGAATGGACTTGCAAAATCGGGGGAGGATTAGTCCATTGAGAATCAGCCAAAATTAGTTGAATCGGTACCGGTCCCGGTCCATGGACTGAATCGGCGGGCTAGATTTTTTTTTAAATTGCTTTTTATGAATTTTCGATTAAAAACAAGGTAGCCTTCTCTCTCTCACACACACAAACTCAACACAGCAGAAAGCAGTCCTCTTCTCTCTCTCTGTAATAGAGAAACCTTAACCTCTACCGTTGCCGCCGCTCGTTCATCGTTGCCGCTTGATTGATGCTGCCGTCCTACCTAGCTGTCGGTTGCTCAAGGTATGTGGAACACTTGGCTTTTGTATTTTTGTTGGATATTACAAGAATAAGTTGGTTTTGTCTATTTTTAATATATATAGATGATGTGTTGGGTGCTCTCTCACCCAAGCACGTTAGAATCTTGCCAATCAGCAAAAATCTCACGAGTGTGAGCCCCAATGCCCTCGAGAGACTTGATGTCCTTGAGAGAGCGTCCATTAAAACACGGAGCCCTTGAGTGAATTTCACAAGAGGGGATATACCTCCAGGCTTACCTCTCGATTGGGTCCGTGGCCAAAAAGCCATGAAAAGAGACCTTGACAGGCCCTCAAGGCCCCGCTCGCCAAACAAGTGGAACTAAATAATGTGGCACTGAGAGGCAAGGAAGCTTTTGAGGGCAGGTTCACCCCCATTGAGGGCATAAGTCTTCCCAATTAATTGCCTTCAAATTTGTCAACAAGACCCAGACAAGAATCTTAGCTGGCAATCCAACTAGGCGCTGCACCCACAACCACCAAACTTGTACTTGCCGCATATGGGATCATCTTGTTAGTCCTAGGAGCATTAAATGCTCTCTAATAAAGGCTATCTTTGACATTAAATACACAATATATGAGAGTAGGGCCTAGCTCCCTTTTTGGAGTCTAAAAAGTAACAAAAAGTATGTCCACTTATATTTAATAGGTCATATCAGCTGGCCAATCACCATAAACCCCGTAAAATCAAATACCCACTTTCATATAAATAGGCAAAAGGCTCCCCCAAAAAGGTAACTAAACATCATTTTTGCATCCGTCTTTCGGAAGATTATTACATTTTTCTACTGTTCATTTTCTCAAAAAAAATCCTAAAACTAATTTGAGCTTCGGAAAGCCTATGCAAGGGCCAAAATTGGCTGGTCTCATGCACGTTCCTCTCTCTTTTACAGGTAGGCTGCCAACATAGTATCCGAAGAATATTAAACTCAGCTATGTGGTCAACCAAAAAGACATCACATCAATAGATTTGAATGAAAACAAAGATTTGTTGTGGGCATGGAAGATTTGTTGTTAATTAAACATTGCAATTAAAAAAATTTATATTTTTAGTAATTTTTGTGGACATGGGAGATTTGAAAGAAAAAAAAATTGTAATTGTGGGCGTGGGAGATTTGTATTTTTAGTAATTTTGTTGTGGACTTGTGGGCAATACTTTCAAGTTTCATATATAAAAAAATTGTTAGAGTGTGAACTAGAATGTTATTATGTAATATTGAAAAACTTAAACTTTATAAACTTGAAGTTGAATGTTATTTAGTAGATGTGCATATGTGCTATTGAAAAACTTGTCATCTTGAAATTGGATGTTGTTATGTTAGAGTGCGATGTGAAAAAATATTATTAATGTATCAATTCTAAATTAATTTCTAATTTTTAATGTATTTATAATATTAAAGATATAAATATATTAATTATTTATGATATCATACAAGTTAAATCAATGGTTGAATTGATAGTATGTCAGATCCGATTTTCAGAAAATTGAAAAATACAAATTTCGTGTATTATGATACCAATATTGTAATTACAACTAAATTATGGGATTAAAAATGCATTTTCCCCTCGTGACTCTTTTATTTCCCTTATCGTGCATCGGGTGTTGCTAGCGTGCGAAGGGGGCACCATTGCGCAACTGCAGCTCTACGTTTTTTTTTTTCTTTTTTCAAATTTAACTTAAAAAAGTGTAATGTTTAAAATTTTGACTTGTCAAAAAGATGCTTAATAAATTTGACTGTTGGAGAGTTTACTTAAATATTATTAAAATTTGTAATTGTTTAATATATTTTGTCAGAAAAAATAATAATAAAATAATGGTAACTCGCCAACACTGTTGGCGAGTAACCTCGAATATGCTATTGAAGAAATCGCCTTTCCTGATGGCGAGTTTTGGAGAGCAGGAAAAAAAAATAAATATTATTATACTCGCCAACACTGTTGGCGAGTTTATAAAAAAAATGAAAAATTATACTTGCCAACACTGTTAGCGAGTAATCTTAGAAATGCCATTGAAGAAATTGCCTTTCCTGATGGCGAGTTTTGGAGAGCGAAAAAAAAAAGAAATATTATTATACTCTCCAATAGTGTTGGCGAGTTATGGAGTAAAATATTTTTCCGTTGAAAAACTCGCTAGCATGGTTGGCGAGTTGTGCTCAGGATTGCTATAAATAACAATGGTGCAACCCATTTTTTTTATCATATTGCTCCAAGTATTCTTCATCTTTTTCTCAGTATTCTGCTCTATATTTTCGCTATCCCTATCAATTTTTCTCTCTTGCTCTCTTCATCTCTTGCTCAATTTCCCTTTTGTTCAGTATTTTTATTTTGCATATTTGCATATATTTTCTATATTTTTGTAGCTTGAACTGGTATATTTTTCATCTATTTTTTTTTTATAAATAAATATATCGGTGCTCTTATACATTATGGGGGCCAAACAAATTATTCAAATTATGCCATTTCATATGATCGTCCACCGATTGGAGTAACTTGGATCAGTCGATTTTCAACATTTGCCGATGTGGACGTAGTCACAACACAATAGGTGTAGATAGGAATTGTTTCAATATCAGAATATTTGGTGCATATTTTATCTCTAGGGATCCTCCTATGGAAAATATTTTGGCGATCAATGATGATTCGACATTGTCTTCTTTTACCAATCCGCGGTAGAAACTGCTACAATCGAAATGCAACGGCAACAACCAAGTGGAAATTATATGCCACTTGTCATGAAAGGCTTTCAAAATTTCAACTTGAATGAGTTTCCAACAATTGTTTTCGGGTCAGTGGATCCAACATTTAACGTGTATGAGTTCCAGCACAACAGAACAAATTATACTGGAATATTGGTGTACCCCGACGATGGTCCGTCAAACCAATGTGGGCCATCTGAGCGTGCTCTTAAACCAAAAAATGATTCCACTCTAGACCATTATGCAGATAGCTTCCACGTTGAGGAGTTGTCGGATTCTGACTCAAACAGTGACGAAGAAATTAACAACGAGGAGAACGATGAGATTGAAGCTGTAGATGAGTTAGCCAATGAAACGTTAAAGATCGAATCGTCTCCACCACCCGAACAATTCCTGTTGAGGAGACACAAGTCGAGCCAACAATACCTTTTGGAGCAAATGCGCCGCATCTTTATGAAATTTTTCCATTTTATTTGAACACGGCTTTAGAGATTCTTGCAGATTCCACGGACTTGCCTACTTGTCCAGCCAGATGCTACGATCCAACAAAGGGAAAGCTTGCACTGGGCATGATATTCAAAAATAAAGGTCATGTAATGGCTGTTGTGAAGGAATATCACATCCAGTGGAATAGGAGAGAGTTCACCGTTT
Source organism: Petrea volubilis (assembly GCA_026212405.1). NCBI lineage: Eukaryota > Viridiplantae > Streptophyta > Magnoliopsida > Lamiales > Verbenaceae > Petrea > Petrea volubilis. Next base: position 207,467 of record CM047880.1, on the reverse strand, counting down.
GTCGTAGTACTCCACAATTTTTGGATAGTGTCTTGTAAGCGTGGAGCTGAAAATGAATGTCCTTTTTGGATGCGTGCATCACTGAAAAAAATAAAACAGATTGGAGAATCAGTGTTTACCATGGCGATCACACATGCTTTGTACCAGGTAGATCTACTGATCATGCAAACCTCGATACAAATTTATTGCCAGTTTGTTGGTAAGACATGTTAGAACAAACTTTGATTATCTTATTAAAAGTGTGGCCGATGTGGTGGAAGATAAATATAAGTACATTATATCATATGCAAAGTCATATCATGGTCTACAACGTGCACACCAAATTGTATATGGCACGTGGGACACCTCAGTTTCTAAGCCTCCAAGGTACATGGCAGCACTGCAGATATGAAACACTGGTATTGTGTAATTGTAAACACTTTGTGCTTACCCTTTTATATTGTTTGCTAGACACAAAATTAAAATATTTTTGTATTCATTTTCAGGTACAATGGTGGAATGGGATCACTATCCATATGGTTCGGGAGTCGTAGGGAAACAAATGATACACTATGTCTTCTGGGCTTTCAAGCCATGTGTAGATGGATTTACACATTGTCGGCCACTGATTAGTGTGGAAGGTACTCATCTATACATGAGGTACAAGCACAAGCTCCTAGTGGCTACTGCGATGGATGCAAACCAACAGATTCTCCCACTAGCGTACGCGTTAGTATATGACGAGAACCTAGCATCTTGGAGTTGGTTCCTAGAGCTTCTGAGCAGATAATTTGTACGAGGGGAGCGATCAGTTTGTCCCTTGTTAGACAGGCACCATGCCATCATCGGCTCCGCACAACGTATTAGTGCTTTCAATGAGCCACTTGATTGCCACCGATTTTATTTGAGGCATGTTTGCTCTAACCTTAATGCTAAATTTAAAAATGTGCAATTGAAGGATTTAGCATTCAAGGCCGAAAATGCTCAATAGATAAGAAAATTTGAGCGTGTTATGGAGCAACCCAAAGTTATGAATAAGCCTGCATTTAATTTTCTGGATCGAATTAACAAAGAAAAATAGACGGCAGCTTTCGACGGAAGAAGACGTTGTTGTATTATGACAACAAATATATTAGAATGCATCAATGGTGTGTTAAAAGGTGGTCTCCATCTTCCAATTTCACCGTTGATAGAGCTTACATTTGTTCGGATTGCTTCTTTTTTTATGAAAAGAGTTGCAAAGGGACATTGATGGAGACAGGAGAATAAAACATGGGAAGAATACGCTTTCAATATATTCCAGACTGAGGTTCAGAAAATAGGGGGCCACATAGTCCACAGAATTGACTACGCAGACCAAGTAGCCGAAGTATTGACACCATTACGCAATGGACGTGGCAATATGAAACATGTAGTAAAGTTGAGAAGTAAAGAATGTTCATACGGAAAATGACGTAGGACAGGAATACCTTGTTCCCACACTGTGTAAGTGGCAAGATCATTTGGGCAACTTTCATCCGAGTACATGCGTTGGTATTACGAGATTAACCATTATTTGAACACGTACACGAGTCAGTTCTTTCCGATATGGGGTGAGCATTATTGACCGAATGCTTCGTTTGAGTTAGTACATAATCCTCAGGTACGAGTAAGGAGAAGACAGTGGTGGGATACAAAACTCGCATACCTAACGAGATGGATTAGCCACAAACGCGTGCATGACAACAATATAGAAGCCAAACAGAACAACCTGGACCTTGATTGTAATAGTTATTTACTTGTAATATTTTCAGAACTTTGTTTCAAACGAAGAATAAAGATTGTATGAATTGGTTAAGTTTTATATAGATGTTATATTTGTTTCCATTGTCCCAACACATATATTTAACATGTTACATTTGTCTCAATTTAAAAGACTACATAAAAAATTCAACAACGTACCAACATGTTGCATTAAAAGACTACATAAAAATTTCAAGTACAACTTACATAAAATTACATTACAAAACGTTCATAAACACAATGGGTATTAAAAAACTATGCCCTCGTATGTTCGCCTGTGCCGCATCGTGGCGGATTCCTTTGCCTTCTTGGACTTCCTTGATGTTGTTTGTGATGAACATCTTATTGGGACGGCAACTCCGTTCTGAACGTACTTCCATAGACCTCCGAAAATGGAATGGGAGACACATTTAACTGGTGTCGAGTATCCATTTGTGGGTAACTATATATGTCCCATCCGCTGACATCGAAAAACAATCCAATATCCGGGAGCTGAGGGGTGAATGGTGAGTCAAAATGTGGAATTAATAGTGACAGAGGATCCTCATGTTGGTGTGATGGCATTGTTTCATAACGCTTTGCCCGAGAAGGACTTGGCACATCATGCTGTGCTCGAGATGGGCTTCCCCATGCAGTGGATTGCCGCCTTCTGCGTTAGCTACGAACAGTGGTATGTGCTGTCCGTGTTTCATACAAACAATCCAAAATTGAATGAACAATTGAAGACACGTCATCAGCATAGTGTCAGGTGGCTTCTACGAATCGCATATGCGCATCGGCATTTCCATAATTATTCTCAGCATCACAACTTAATGTAAGTTGATGCATATAATCGCCCTGTAATTCGACATCGTTGTAAAGATATGTGATTGTAATAATGGTATAAAAAATTCACTTTTAATTAATTACCACTATTTGTCAAGCCTCAATTTCTGTAGGACGATACCCTATTTCAAAATTAAATCTTAGTTGTGTGATTAATTATCTCGTGTAATTTGGGACTGTGCTCCGGTTGAGATTAGTAAATGAAGGTGGTTCAATACTCTTTCCACAATTATCATACCACAAACTTATACTACCGGCCTGGGTAACTTCCCAGTTGTGCCCTACTTTGTCCCTTCTAGTAGTACGATGGTAAATTCTGTTGGGTATTATAGGATTGTTCGGAATGTCTTGTACCATTCTGAATTACCGCATACAACGATCAACGTAGTACCACTCAACTATTTAATAGTTCAAAAGTGGACATATGACTCTCCAATACTCAACCTTGGACCAAGGAGGCATAGATTGCATCAATTCAGACTCATAGTCATATGGCATCCAGACAAACTGCATCACAATAATATTTGGAAAAAATTATCAACGTTTGATATCAACTAAGTGCCAAAAAAAATGCCAACAAATTAACCAAATGGGGTACCTCATCTTACTTCATATTATTAAGCATATCACTAAAAAGATTATCTGGTCTACTATTTACACAACATATAAATTTAAATATAATTGACAGTATTACTACCTTGCACCATAAGGGGCTCGAGGTAATACATAACCATGGTTCAGTGTAATTGGCCCGAGCATCTCGGGCGATGTTAGCAGTGTCGCTGGCCTCACACATATCATTCGACTCCATGCCCATATCTAACCAAAGTATTAGTAGTCACTATATACATGTAAAATATATCACAAATTACGTATAACATATATATACAGTGTCATCATTTTACCGGCAATAAATGCATCGGACCGCCGATGTCTCGTACTTCTCCATTGTCTCTCTTTCTGGCACTATTGCATAACTCCCGATATAAATGCGCTAATACAGCGCTTCCCCAACTATACTTCTTGACTTCGGTCACTTCAGACAATTGCCGAAGATATATCAATGAAACATAAGTGCTGTTAGTATCAGGACACATTATGCCGCTGATTGGTAGTAAAATAACACACCGTGCAATTTGATACAACTCCTATGGTACGGTGTTTTCATCAACTACTCTACTGTTAACGTGATTTTTCAATGTAGTTAACTTCAACCGTGACCCTTTCAAATCAGTCGAGGAAGGCTCAAAGCCGAGGAGTAGGTCACAATATATACCCCACCCTCCCTCCCTGTCTGGACATTTATCTCCTCCTATTATCGGATGCCCATCAACTGGTAATTCCCATATGATTGCAACATCTTCCAATGCAACGGTCACTTCACCAACCCTCAAATGAAAAGTGTGGGTATCCAGACGCCACCTCTTTATCAATGCGGTCATCAAATGTTGATCTATATCAACATATCTACAACGATAAATACCATAGAAATCCATTTGATTTATCTGCTCTTTCACGTTGTCGTGAAGTTGCAAACCATCCCGCCCAAATATTCTGTTGCCCCAATGTTTCACTCTAACTATTTGATCAGGATCGACACGACCATCAAACAGTTGTTTAAAACTATGACTATCTTGTTCAGTTAAAGCACTACTATCCTCGGGACCATAATAATACTTCAATCGGTCCAAATCCATTCTACAGCAAAAACAAAATTTATAAAAAAAAATTAGTAAACAATTGAAAGAAAATTGTGTCAACAATAAAAAAATTAGCACACAAAAAAAAATGAGATAAAAAATTTAAAAATTCATGTATAAGTCACCAATAGTGTAAATATTCATATGCAAGTCACCAATTGTATATAAATTTAAAAATTCATGTAAACATCGAAAAAAAAACCGCCAACACTGTTGGTGACTTTCTTGTGTATCAAATTCACTAACAGTGTTGGCGAAAATGCCAAATATATATATATATATATATATATATATAAAAATTGCCAACACTGTTGGTGATTTTTTGATATTTTTTTGGTTCTCCACATACAATTTTCCCAACTATACGATTGGTAAAATTCATCAAAAATTTCAACAGCATATTCACAATATAATGTACAAAAAATAACAATATACACTATAATCATACTTTTTCAAACATATATTCACAACATAATGTATAAGAATAACAATATACAAATAAAACATTCTACCTCAACTTGACTATAAAAATACATTACAAGATTCTCACCTAAAATTTTTAAGAACATTGATATTTTTCCATAAAAACAAATATTTTCACAAAATTACAACATTTAATAACAACATATATATTAAAAATGCATTATAAGATTCTCACATAAAATTTTTATGAACATTAATATTTTGCCATAAAAATAAACATTTTCACAAAATTACAACATTTAATAATAACATATTTATTAAAATTAACTATCAAATAACCACATACTATAATTTACATACCTTCACAAACCCTTCAAATTCTTGGCTACACAAATAATATATGGAAAAAAAATTTTATAACATGAAATTTTTTGAAACGGATGAAAAACTCAGAAGTTGAAAATTTTTTCACAGCTTTTGAGTTATGAACAAGTTCATATTCATATAATGGCGATTTTTTCACACCAGAGATCATTGTTCACGCTACTTGATTCCCACGCCGATTTGACGCATCAGCTGCCGCTGTAGATGGCAGGTTTGATTGCTAGAACTCACATTCCATGCCTGCGAGTTTTGCATTTTTATTTTTATTTTTTCCTTTTTTTTTTTTCAGAAACTCGCCGTCAAGCATGGAAAGTTTAATTTTATTATTAGTTTTTTTATAACGTTATGCCAAACTCGCCCTCAGAAATCATGCTTTTAATTTATTATTTGTTTTAACTAAAACTCGCCAACAGTATTTGATGCGGTTCAGATTTGGTTTGACCACGTGTCCTAATACTACGTACTCCGAAATAGTGTTTGCTGGTGGCCCACCTGCGAAAGAGGGAGGAGCGCACGTGAGACTAGCCGGTTTTGCCCCGGCGTAGGCTCTCCGACGCTCAAGTCAGTGGTAGGTTCAAGAAGAAGATGAACAGTAATAATATCAGCTTGGTTTGCAAGGCAATGTGTGTCTTACCCTTGAGTGGAGAACCGTGTGGAGCTTTTATATGAGAGTGAGGGGCCTGATGTGACATGGTTGGTGGGATCCGGTCACTTTGAGCCCTGTAGCTGCTCTAATATGTGCATTTTGTCCCCCTTTTTCCAGTCTTTTGGCGGCTATTCTCACTTATCATTAATGAGGGGTCATACCCGGCATTAAATGGATATCTTGGGCATTTATGACCAAGGATTGTATTTATGGCTTGGCATTTAATGCACCCACGCCTGATGGGATGGACCCATATGCCAACGAGATGCATTAGGTGGCAGTGGGTTGCGCCTGCCAGTAGCCTCCAGCTGTACTTGTCCCGTCAGAACACCCATCTTTACAACGGCCAAGTGTGGGATTTGGCCCTCGATGGGAGCACCATCGAGGGTAAGCTCTCTATTCGAGGGCACCCTTGTTGGCCTGTTGTCTTGTGGGTCTTCTTAAGGGAACTAGGCTGGCTTGTGTGCCCTTTCGAGGGCCTTGGTGACTTCGAGGGCAAGAATTCTATACTTGGCGGATTTGTGATTTTTGGGAGATTACGATGACGTGGCATGGTGAAATGGCACTTGACTCATCATTAGCCCCCCCACTCTTGAGTGTGACGAGGACGTCAGCCTTCAAGAGTGCATTTATTAGCAGGATGTCAGACGTCCCTTCGTTTTTTGAATTTGAAGCGCTATTAGGGCATAAAAAGTCGCCCCTTTTCCGCCTGTCAGTCCACGCGTCTATTTGGGGGGACGTGTCATGTCCTCAGCCATTGATTTTGGGCGGCTGAAGGGTTTTCACGCGAAAGGGCGTGTTCTGTCGCCATTATTGCAGGCCTTTTTGGGTCATCGTGCCCGAGGTGCCATAATGGCGGGTGATTTCCCGTATAACCTATAAATAGTTGCCATAACGTGCCATATGTTTGAAATTGTTATTATTATTTGGCATAATATATGGTGTTATTAATTTGTCTTTATAAATTTTTGGATAAATTTGTTTTCACTTTTGTTGTCGTAATAAACATTTTGGTTTTTTGGTATAAGGAAAAATATAATACATGTGTGTATTGGTAGATTATGTCTATATTTTTAGATTTTGTGGTTTCAAATGAATGAAAAAAAAAATTGTTACAAATTGAAATTCTTGTTAGTATGTTGTATGTGTCAAAAAAATTTATTAGATATGTTATTTGCGTAATATTGTGATGAATACGATTAAAAAAATGTCAAATTGTGTAGATTGGCCTATTTTTCTTTCTTTCTTGTGAACGCTATGCTTAATTTTTTTGTTTTTGCGAAAGTTGTGTAGATTATTTTTTGGGAGCGAAAATTGCCAAAAATGTGAGTTTTTTTTTATAGTTGTGGAAATTGTGTATAATTTTTTGGGTGTGAAAATTGTGAAAATTATTAATTTTTGTTTAGTTACGATAATTGTGTTGGTTTTTTATTTTTTTTTCCGCGAAAATTTGGAAGGTTTAGGGTGAGAAAATTGTGAATTTTTTTTTTGTAAATTGCAAAAATTATGGGAATTGCGATGGGAAAAAAAAAATTCGGAATTATGGGAATATTTTTTTTTTCCGAAAATTGTACTCTAGCCAACATTTTTTGAATAATTTTTTTTTTGCACGCTAAAATCTCGCCAACACAGTTGGCGAGATTTTTGAATATATATATATTTTTTTCTGAAAATTGTACTCTAGCCAACATTTTGTGAATTAAAATTTTTTTTTTCACGGTTTATTCTCGCCAACACTGTTGACGAGATTTTCGAATATTTTATTATTTTTTTTGAAAATTGTACTCTAGCCAACATTTTTGAATTAAATTTTTTTTTCACGGTTTATTCTCGCCAACACTGTTGGCGAGAGTTTTGAATATTTTATTTTTTTTTCCGAAAATTGTACTCTAGCCAACATTTTTTTATTTAAATTTTTTTTTTGCATAGTATATTCTCGCCAACATTGTTGGTGAGATTTTTGAATATTTTTTTTTTCCGAAAATTGTACTCTAGCCAACATTTTTTGAATTAAAAAATTTTTTTTGCACAGTTTATTCTCGCCAACATTGTTGGCAAGATTTTCAAATTTTTTTCCGGAAATTTAAAGTGTTGGCCAAGAGTTTTTTTTTGTGTTGGGAAAAATGAAATTTGTGTTTTTACAGTGTTTGTTTGTTTTTTTTTTAATTTTTATGTTTAATTTTTAATGTATATACCATTTATTTGTTAATTATATTATTTGTAGAATGGACTTGGAAATATTGAAATATTATTACGGACCCGAGAACAGCAGTGTTCTAACCGAGCAAGGAAATCATATATCCGAACAACTATTTGATGGTCGTATTGACCCTGATCAAATAGTTAGGGTCAGACATTGGGGAAAAGGCATATTCGGTCGGGATAGGTTGCAATTTCACGATAAAGTGAAGGAACAATTAGATCGGATGGGTTTTTATGGTGTATATCGATGTGGGTATGTTGATGTAGATCAACATTTATTAACCGCGTTAATAGAGAGGTGGCGCCCGGAGACGCACACTTTTCATTTGAGGGTAGGCGAGGCCATTGTTACGTTGGAAGACGTAGCAGTGATGCGAATTACCGACTGATGAACGTCCAATAATAGCATCAGATTAATGTCCGGATAGAAAGGCAGGTTGGGGAATGTATTGTGATAGGCTCCTCGGATTTACTCCTACTTCGACCGATTTGAAAGGATCGCGGTTGAAGTTAACTGCATTGAGGGACCACGTTAATAACACAGTAGTTGATGAGAATATTGTGCCTTATGAGCTATATCAAATTGCACGGTGTGTGATCTCACTCCTGATTGGTGGCATAATGTGCCCCGATACTAGCATCACTTTTGTTTCGCTGGTATACCTCCGACAATTGTCCGAAGTGACAGAAGTTGAGACATACAGTTGGGGAAGCGGTGTGTTAGCGCATCTATATCGAGAACTATGCGACAGTGCCGGAAAAAAGAATCAATGGTAGAGTGGGAGACATCGGTGGCGCCATGCAGTTACTGTAGGTAATATGACATACATTGTATAGTGTATTATATGTATTTTGTACTTGTAGATTGTGACTATTGAATTTGTTAGATATGGGCATGGTCTTGAATGTCGTGTGTGAGGGCGTCGACACTGGTAAAATTCACCAAGACGCTTGGGCCAATTGCACTGAATCATGGTTATTTACGACGTCGAGCCCCTTACGGTGCAAGGTAGTAAAAGTGGTTATAATATTTTTATATTTTTGTCCTTACTTATTGCAGACCTGATGAAATATAATATTTAATATGTTTTACAGATGGAGTTTTTGTAATTCATAGACACATACGGCGAGGCATAACGTGCGCATATTTAGGGATATGTTAGATATTATGAAGCGAGATGAGGTATCCAAATTTGTTAATTTTTATGGCATGTTCAACTTTGTTGTCATTCGAATATTGATAATCCTTTTTGTTAATTATCTTGTGTTGCAGTTTGTGTGGTTGCCGTATGATTATGATTTTGATTTGATGCAATCTATGCCTCCTTGGTCCGGGGTTGAGTACTGGAGAGTCGTATGTCCGCTTCTTAACTATCACATAGTTGAGTGGCACCATGTTGATAGGTGTGTGCGGCAATTTGGGCTGGTGCAAGACATTCCGAACAACCTTCTAACACCTACCAGAGTTTACTATCATACTACTCGAAGGGGTAGAGTAGGTCACGATTGGGATGTGGTGCACGCGGCTCTAATAAATGAGTGGTATGGTAATCATCAACAGAGTGTCCAAGCACCTTCGTTTACTAACCTCAACCGGAGCATAGTGCCCAATTACGAACGTTGGTATGCGAGACACACGAGATAGTTAATCACACCACCGACTCATCGTTATGATTCTGGGTATCGTCCGATAGAAATTGGGGCCTGGCAAACAATGGTAATGTTCTAAATTTTTGGAAAATTTCGATGTCATAGTTAAAGTCTTAATTTCGATCAGTAGATATTGTTTAATGTTGGTAAAATTATATGCAGGGGGAGCAATTTAACCAACTTAGATTGAGTTGTGATGCACAGAACGATCATGGAAACGCCGATTCATATGGGTTATTTGTAGAAGCCACTCGGAATTATGCAGATGACATGTCTTCTATTGTCCAATCGGTTTTGGATTGTTCATAAGAAAGACATGCAGCGCGTACTACTGTGCGTAGCCAACGAAGAAGGAGTCAATCCAATGGAGGCCCATCCCAAACACAGCCCGACGAGCCAATCCCTTATCGAGATCAACGTGATGAGTTGGGCCCTTCATGGCGGCATGAAGATCCATCGTCTCCACAGATTCCTCAGTTTGACTCACCATACACCAGTCAAGTCCCAGATATTGGATCAAATTTTTATATGGGTGGATGGGACGGGGACGGCTACCCTCAAGAAGATACGCAGCACCAGTTTAATGTGTCCCCCGTTCCATTTCCAGAGTTCGGTGGAAGTTCTTCACATACGGATCTTCATCCACAAGAAGATGTGCGGCACGAACAATATCAAGGAAGACCGACAAGACAAAGGAATTCGCCACAATGCGGCACCGGAGGTCATAGGATGGCATAGTGTTATGTTTATGTAGTGTTATGTTTATTTGCAACATGTTTATGTAGTGCTATGTTTATTTGCAATATGTTTATGCAGTGCTATGTTTGTTAGTGTTATGTTTATTTGCAAAATGTGTTTAACAACTGTGTTAGTAGAAGCATCCGTTTTTTGTTTGACAGAATTATCAAGTCACATTACAAGTAAATAACTACTACATTTGATTACATTCGTCGAGAAGAGCCAGGTTGATCTGTTTGACTTGTATATTGTTGTCACGCACGCGATTGGGCGCAATCCATCTCATTAGGGATACGGGTTGTTGTATCCCTACCATGTCTCCTCCTGACACGTAACTCAGGATTGTGTATTAACTCGAACGAAGCATCCGGCCAATAAGGCTCACCCTATAACGGAAAGAATTGACCCGTTTACGTACTCAAATAATGGTTAGTTTCGTAATACCAGGACATGTACTCGAAGGGAAGTTGCCCAAATGATCTTGCCACTTGCACAGCATATGAGCAAGGTATTCCTGTCTTACGCCATTTCCCGCAAGAACACTCTTTTGTTCTCAGCTTTACTACATGCTTCGTATTGCCATTGCCATTACGTAACGGTGTCAGGACGTCCACTGCTTGGTCTGCGTAGTCAATTCTATTGACTACGTGCCCTCCGGATTTGTGATCCTCGTTCTGGAATACCTTGAAAGCATACTCCGCCCAAGCCTTATTTTCTTGTCTCCACCGATGGCCCTTTGCAACTCTTGTCATAAAGAAAGAAGCGATCCAAATGAAGCTCAGTTCTACCAACACCGTAATTGAAAGCCGACGACCACCTTTTAAAATGCCATTGATGCATTCCGCCATATTTGTGGTTATGATACCGCAACGTTTCCCACCGTCATAGGCCGCAGTCCATTTGACTTTATCAATTCGATCCAGATTATTAAACACGGCCTCATTGATCCCTTTGAGTTGTGTCATCCAATGCTCAAACTTTCTTATCTTTTGAGCATTTCCCGCCTTGAATGCTAAATCCTTCAATTGTATGTTTTTAAATTTAGTGTTCAGGTTAGAGCAAACGTGCCTCAAACAAAATCGGTGGCAACCGAAAGGCTCACTGAACGCACTAATACGTTGTGCCGCACCAATGATTGCATGGTGCCTATCTGACAAGAGGCAAACTGATCGATCTCCTCGTACAAAATATCTTCTTAGCAAATCTAGGAACCAAGTCCAAGATGCTAAGTTCTCATCATCGACTAACGCGTGTGCCAGTGGGAGAATTTGTTGGTTTGTATCCATCGCAGTAGCCACTAGGAGTTTGTGTTTGTACTTCGTGTACAGATGAGTACCATCCACACTAATCAGGGGTCGACAATGTGTAATTCATCTACACAAGGCTTAAAAACCCAAAAGACATAGTGTATCATCTGTTTCCCTGCCATACTGGCTCTATTGGGATGGTGTACCCACTCGACAATTGTACCTACAAATACGCGCAACAATATTTTACTTTTTTGTCTAACAAACAATATAATAAAGCTAAGTGTGATGTGTTTATAATTACAGAATACCTGAGTTCCATTTCTGTAGTGTTGCCTCGGAAGCTTCGCAACTGAGGTTTCCCGAGTGCCGTACACAATTTGGCGTGCACGTCGTAAACCATGGTACGACTTCGCGTAAGATATAGTGTAATTATATTTATCTTCTACTAACCCGGTGACACTTTTAACATCATAATCAAAGTTTTTCCTAACATGTCTTACCAACAAACCGGCAATAAAATTTGTATCGAGGTTTGAATGATCAGTAGACCTACCTGGTACAAAGCATGTGTGGTCGCCGTGGTAGACACTTATTCTCCAATATGCTTTATTCTTTTTCAACGATGCGCGCATCCAAAAGGGACGTCTAGTTTCAGCTCCACGCTTACAAGACACTATCCAAAATTGCGGACAGCTACGACATACGGTGAACTCTCTCCAGGCCCACTAGATGTGATACTCCTTCACAACGGCCATTACATGACCTTTGTTTTTAAACACCATGCCTAGTGCAAGCTTTCCCTTCATTGGATCGTAGTATCTAGCTGGATATTTAGGCAAGTCCATGGAATCTGCAGGAATATCCAGTCCCGTGTTCAAATAGAATGACAGAATTTCATGAAAATGTGGCGCCGTTGCTCCAAAAGGCATTCTTGGCCAGACTTGTGTCTCCCCCGTGGGAATTGTTGGGGGCGGTGGAGATGATTCGTGTTCCAAATTCTCGGTTGCTAGCTCAGCTACAACTTCAATCTCATTGTTCTCCTCATCATTAATTTCGTCATCACTGTCCCAATCGGAATCTAACAATTCCTTATCGCGAAAGCTATCTGTATAATGATCTGGAGGTGAATCATTTTCCGGTGGCAGATCATGCTCGGACGACCCACATTGATTTGATAGACCTTCATCGGGGTACACCGAAGTTCCAGTATAATTTCCTATGTCGGTCTGGAACTCATACATATTAAATGTTGGATCCACCAACTCGCTAACATCTGTTGGAAACTCATTTAAGTTGAAGTTTTGAAGACCTTCCGTGACAAGTGGCATATAATTCCCACTTGGTTCTTGTCGTTGCGCATCCAATGTAGTAGTTGGATCGACTGGTTCTGTTTCAACGAACAGTTGCAAAACTTCAAGTTTTGCCTGCGGGTTGGTAAAGAAAGACAATGTTGAATCATCATTAATCGCCATAATATTTTCCATTGGAGGATCCTTGCAGAGAAAGTATACACCGAATAATTTGATATTCAAACTATTTCGATCTATGCCTGTTGTGTTGTTGACTATGTCCACAACATCGAAAAATATTGAAAATCGACTGATCCAATTTACTCCTACTGGTGGTCGATCATACGAAACAGCGTAATTCGAATGATTTATTTCGCCTCCATAATATATAGCAATACCGATATATTCCATCTTATTTTTAACAAATTAGATGAAAATATACCTGTAAAAAATTACAAAAATATTGAAAAAATTTTAATTTGTTGAGAGAGTGAGAAAAAATTGCACAAAACTAAGAAAGACTAAGAGAGAAGAGTATTAAGATGGAGAATATGATATTTGGAGACAGATGAAATAACTGATTGAAAATTTTGATATTTATACCCAAAAAAAAAAAAAAAGTTTCGTCGTACATCTCGCCAGGCGAGATGATTATTGGAATAAAAAAAAGTAAATCTCGCCAACGCGGTTCGCGAGATTATTAACGGAAATAATAAAAAAAGGTAATTCTCGCCATCGCTGTTTGCGAGATTTGATTTTTCGTTTTTTTTTATATTCGAAACTCGCCTTCATCAACGGCGAATTTTTTTAAAATTTTTTGTTTAAATCTCGCCGTCAACAACGACGAGTTTTAAATTTTTTTTTATTTATTTTTTCAAATTTTCTATACTCGCTGTCGTCAAGGGTAATTTTTATTATTTTATTAATATTTTTTTCCCACCGTAAAAAATAATGCATTATTATTATTTTTATTATTATTTTATTAAAATCAACATTGAGAATGGCAAATTATGTCAAAAATTTAAATCAAATTTTTTTTGTGTCAAATTTTCAAATTAGTTTTACAAAAAAGCACACATTTAACGCTACTTCCAAAAGCGTGCCCTCCAAATGATGTGATTAGCAACCATCGGACGGCGCACCTGTCCACCGCTGTCTCCCAACTGCTCACCTTCTCTCTCTAAAATTATTAACCACAAAAGCTGCCAATCTGTCTCGACACTATTGACCTGTCGTATAGTATGTGTATACATATACGTATTTGGAAATATTCCCCCTCTCTCTCTCTCTCTCTCTCTCGTGACTATGCTTTTGTGATGTTCTGATTTGACGCAGATCTGCGAGTAATTTCTGATAAAAATATATTTGGGACAAGAGATTTAGCAGAGAGGTCATTTCGTGGTATTTATTGGAATACTGAGTTGATTGGTCAATGGCCGCACCACCGGCGAGGGCACGAGCCGATTACGATTACCTCATCAAGCTTCTCCTCATCGGTGACAGCGGTTAGTCTTTCTTTCTTTTGTTTTTTTATTTTTTGTATTGATGCGTTAATTTGAATGTATTTTTGTCAAAAAAGTTTAGTTTTTGTTCGGATCTGTTGGTGGATGACTGTATTATCCGAAATAAATTCATTTTATGAATTTTGATTCTTGAGATGGGCCATGGATAGTATGTGGTACGACAAATGAAATGTTCTCCGTCTGTGTATGGAAGTGATCGTGTGCCAGGGTCACTTGATTGTTTTGTGCTGATGCCGTTAACGTGGAATACTTGTTAGTTATGAATCGCCATTTTGAATTTGTTACCTTGATTTTGGCTCTAGCAATGTGTTTCTGGGATGTATCCATGAAATTTCCTTCTTAGTGCTTTTGTGGTGACATTGTTTCGGGTTGCATTGTTCCCAAACTGCTTGTGTTAATCAGTTGGAGAACTGTAAGTTACGGCTACGTTTGTGCCCCACTTCGGGTTGTCTTTTCTTTTTAAACCTTCAAGTAATATGCGTTTGTTGGACTTGTTGCAATTTCTTTGCCCAATCTATGTGAACATGCATTCAAACAGCATGAATTATGTGCTTGGTAGTCATATGTTGCTTCCTCTGGATTTGCTTGAATGTGCTTACAATATACTGTGGATGGCCAGTCCTTTGCTCCTTAAAAGGCGACAAACATTACAATGTCTCATGTGAAGATGCATTGCCTTTGTGTGGACATGCAACCTGACAGTGACTACAGAAGTCTCTATGAGCCTGCTAACATGTTGGATAGCTTTATTGACTTAGCCAGATGGTTAATGTAGTGAACTCTGGAAGAATGCTACTGGTGCCATGTATACCTTTTGTCTGCAAATATTGCTTCTTGGAGTGACCATGTAAATTGTGATTGGTGGGTTTCTTATAAGGTCCCAGCTGCTGGTATGAGAGAGCTGCAGCAATAATTGTTGGTCTGTTCTGCTCTTACCAATCACTAAGACTTAAGTTCATTTTTACTGGGTCAGGGGTGTTTATTATATTGGTGTGGCAGAAATGATAAGTATATATTACGATCACGAGTGGAAGAGACAAAATTCTGTTACAGGCTGCTCCTACATGCACATAACTGATGGTTCACTTCTCTATTCAAATTGCCATTGCTCGTGTGTTGTGTTATGACATTTTGATGTTTTTCTGGTTAGAATTACATGGCAGCTGGAGAAGTGAGTTATTCATTGATGAGAAAACTGGGCTTCATTTTTTTGTACATGCTCTAAAAAGGAAATAAATGAATCTGTTATTGGTGGGCATGTAGACATCTGAATGCACTTTAGCACTTTGGAAAACCAAACTGCCAGGTCCATTGTGTATAAGCAGAAATGGTGCATAAGCTTAAACTTGGACAAGGCCCCTTAATAGCCCTTTCAATGCCACAGAATCTTATAAAAGGGCATCATCATGTAATTTTCAAGAAGCTGCTAAAACATGATCCAGATGAGGGTTTACTCTTTTTTCATTCTTCATGGATGCTCTTGCTTCTACGAAGTACTGAATGGTGTCCTGTCTCTTGATGTCAAAAGTTATATTGCAGGAACTTAAATACTTATGACCATGCTCCTTGTGTGTGGCATTTTAATTGTACTCATCTTCACTCCCCCGCACACATACATATGTATATTTGTTTTTTCAATAAAACCTTAAGTAACATTTGGTGTTATTTTCTCTCTCCATTTCCTCAATCAAGCAATCCTGGTTATTCCATTGTCGGAGCTGGTAAATTTCTTTGTAATAACTTAAATAAATATGATTCTGTCATGAAGTTGACGGTTTATGTGCAACATTTTCTTTGTTTAATCAAAAGTTATGTTTGCCATGTCCATGCACTCCATGCTTTACAAGTCGTGGTGCCATGTGCCATGAGCTATTTCTTACTTTACTGAAGCAATAACATTCATGAACTCATGGATGTGACCTTTTGTTTTGGCATGCTGAGGCATTGTTGTGGCTTTGTGGGTGTATCAACTCTTTGGTTTATGCTTAAGCCTGTCTTGGACTTTGAAATTTAGTTTTCTTTTGTATTAAATTTATTATTCTCATTTTTTGATGAATTTATTATCTGCAGTAAGGAATGTATATCTAAATGATACACTTCTACTTTCTTCCTTATTACCCTTCTGTTTTTCGTCCGTCAGGTGTGGGTAAGAGTTGTCTTCTTTTGAGATTCTCTGATGGTTCCTTCACAACTAGCTTCATTACCACCATTGGGTGAGTTTTTAATTGTTGAGCGTAACTATGACTACTTGGTTGGGGTTCTGAATTTGCTGTGATAATTTCATCTGTAGAATTGACTTTAAGATAAGAACTGTTGAACTTGATGGAAAACGGATCAAGCTTCAAATCTGGGATACAGCTGGCCAAGAACGATTTCGTACAATTACCACAGGTGAGTTCGTTTTTGGCCCTTTTATTATCTATATATCCATATTATGTTGGGGTTTCTGGTCCGATCTTACTATGATGGGATTTGTGGCTGGGTGTTGGGGAGGGTCTATTAGAAGAAACTTAGGAGGGCACTAAAGGAAATAATTGGTTTCTTTATGTGAACTATCATTTGTTTTTCAATGTCTCAATGATCTTATTTTGCAGCATTGATGATGGTTGTTATTAAGACGTTATGTGTTGATGTCCAATTATAACTCGGTACTTAACAACATAAAAAAAACTTGACCTTGTCTGCATTGCATATAATAAAAGTATAAGCAATGAATTCCAAGCTTACACTTGGTTTGTTAACCAACAGCTTCCACAACAGTATATTGTACATATGTTTATGACGTTATAATGTTTTATTAGCAAATTATGCGAAATGAGTTTCATTCTGTCTGGCTCATAAAACATCTTCTCTTTCTATTTTAAGGATCAAAGTATGGTTTACTACATTTATGCTTGTATGATATTTTGTAATTAGTGATTGTTTTTCTCATCTGATTATTCTTCACCTACAATAACACATTCATTAATGCTGCTGTCTCATGCTTATTTTTCTGTTTTCCCAGCTTATTATCGTGGAGCCATGGGCATATTGTTGGTTTATGACGTTACAGATGAATCATCCTTTAACAGTAAGGTTTCTTTCCTCTCTCTATGGTCTTAAGAGTTGGTTGTGTATTCCCTTTCTGTAGCTCTGCTTCACCTTACAAACTCTGTACTCCTTTCCTCTGTCCATGTCCATCTCCTGAAAAAACTTAAATTATCAGCTAAATATTTGGATAATGTCAGCACTTCCCATGAGAAACTCAGCAGAAAGAGAATAAATGTCATAAACTTAGAGGGGAGATTTTCATAATTCCAAAAGGGCGAGGGGTATAATTTGTAATTACACTAAATCGAAGGGGACAGGCCCATAATAACCACCACAACCACTGCCAAAATATAAAAAACAAGAAAAAAAAAAAAAAGAGAAACGTTAGATTGTTTATCTTTTTGGTTTTCCTTTTACTGGTCTCTTAATAAATTATTTGTGGTGGTGGTTTTCTCTTGCTTGAATTACAGTTAAAATTCATGCTTCTCTGTACAGATATTAGAAACTGGATTAGAAACATTGAACAGCACGCTTCTGACAATGTCAACAAGATATTGGTAGGGAACAAAGCCGACATGGATGAAAGCAAAAGGGTAATTTTCCTTTACACAACCATAGTTGTTATGTGTGTTTACTTGTTGCTTTTATTTTAGGGGTAGTTTGGAATACGAGCTATATTCGGCTTGTTTCTTTTATATTTTGGATTGTGCAGACCCAATTTTACGTTTATGGCCATTACAATTATTATCTTAAGTTAAAAAAGTAGTGCGGATAATTATTCTTGGAAGTTGGCTTTTACTACAAAATTGCTGTGGTTGGATGGTCACTAGCACTTCTTTCAAGGGCATCTGATGAAGTGGGTGTTTGACTTTTCCTTGAAACATCATCTTGAGATTGTCTGGATTTCACTTGATGTGTAGTCCTATTTGATAAGGCAATTTTTCCTGAGAACAGTGAATGAGACACTCGGAAGTTGATAAGATGTTAAGTCCTATTTGAAAATGAACCATCAAAACTCTTCAGATAAAATAACTTTGAACTACTTCTTGGACATTTTGGTCGAATATATGTGAAGACAAGATTACATGGTAAGTCACTCGGTTGGTGTGGTCTGAATACGAAAGCATAATATGTTAATGAAAGCTGAATTCGCATTTTTTTGTTCCTTACAAAACTATAAAATTTTCTGTATTTAGCTTTCCGAATTTTTAAGTTGATTATCTAATACTTTTACTAAACACTTTACCCAGCAGCTTGTGATAAGATTTTCCGACCATAGTCGAAATTTTGTGAAACACCAGCTAATTTGTATTTACTAGCAAAAAAAACTAGGTTTGAGAATCGGAATCACGAAATGTTTTATCAAATATGTATAGATCTTTCATAAAACTTGTTTGAGATCTAATCGTACACCTCAGAATTCAAAGTAGAGATATGATGCAAAATATATGACATCACCTGTCTTTGTTCATGACTGGTTTGCCTGATAATTGTGGTAGTGTCAAATTAGTTATTCGGGATTTTACTGAATGAACTTTTTGTTGCTGCACATATTGTAGGCTGTGCCTACCTCCAAGGGTCAAGCTCTCGCTGATGAGTACGGTATCAAATTCTTTGAAACTGTAAGTATTCTGGTCATTTTTTATCAGAGAATTACGGGCCAATCAATCTTCGTTCTCATAAATTGCCGTTTCATGCAGAGCGCAAAGACGAATCTTAACGTGGAAGAAGTGTTCTTTTCAATAGCCAGGGATATTAAGCAAAGGCTTTCAGACACTGACACAAAAGCAGAGGTAAGTAAATCCGCTTGCTTTATTAAAAATACTTGTAGCTTGAGTCATTTTTATTTTTGTATTGTTTCAATGACCTATCCCGGTCTTGATTGCAGCCGACAACTATCAAGATTAATCAGCCAGACGCAGCGGCTGGAGCTGGACAACCTGGGCAAAAGTTAGCCTGCTGTGGTTCTTGAATGATACAAAAAATATCAAGATCGAGGGCACTTTATGTAACTCTTCTGGAAATTGTTATGGTGTGCTAATGATATAGTTTCATGTGTATTTGAGAAAGTGGAATTTGGTTCTTGTCTTTGCTTTACTGTCCAACCCTCTATTTGACCTCTTACGATCTTTAAATATCCACGCAGGCCTTCATATTTTTCTGTGCTGAATCCATTACCTGCCAGTTGCTTGTGTATGATTGTGTGGGAGTACCACTGCATTGCCCAAAATACACAAAATGAAAAATTAAATGAACAAGGTAAAATAAAATGAGATGTGCCAAACCAAGCGAAGTCGACACGTCAGGTTCACTTTGTAGAAACTGCTTGATGGATGGATAAGAAAAACGTTTTCTGTTTAATAGGAAAACTTGTAACAAGCTAAACATGGAACAAGGCGGTCCTCGAGCGTGAATGACTGCTGTCTGCACTCGAATTAAGAGTCTCGCTTGGATGGGTTGTTTTTAGAAGAGAAATATTTATTTTTTGGGAAAAAAAAAATATTTCAGTGAAAACAATTATGTTTGAGTGGCCTTTTTTTTTTTGAAAAAAATGGAAGTTAGGAAAAATCAAAAAGTGGTTATTTTTAGTATCTATTTACAGTAGTTTTAAATAAAAGTGCTTTTTAAAGTACTTCTAATTATTACATTTGAATGCAAATTACTTGATTTTTTTTAAAACTCTACGGTAAAAAGCATAATTGGAAAAGGTTTTTTTTTTTTTTTTTAAAACCCCCATCCAAACGGGGCCCTAAAGTGCTTGCTGACACATTGAAAGTTGGTTTGTGCTAACACTTCGAAAGACTCGAGAGAAACTAGTACTTTACAAGATTTGAACCATGATTTTTGGGTTGGAGACAATAATACATCTTGTAAATACCAGAAGTCCTGAGCAAAATTCAGAGTTTTGCCATTCTTATAACTCATTTAATGCAATTGAGTATTTCTTTTTTTCTTTTTTTAAATTGTTTATATTATATCATTAAGATTTTTGCTCACACCGGAGTTTAGAACTTTGTTATTAAATCAACAAAATTTGTGGATTGACCAACTTGATAGTCTTCTCAAGAATTTTCGAAATAAATCTGAAAATATGCCTCTTGCTCAAAAAGAACGTACCCGTAGGCGAATTTCTCAAATCGTAAATTTTTCTTGCCCTTTGATGGTATGATGATGTCCACTAAAGTTCTATGTATGATCTCAAATTTTGCTAAAAATATTTATTCTGTATTAAGTAAGTAAGATAATAAGAAAGATAAAACAAATAATTATGGAGTTACATTAAGTTTGTGATTTCGAATGTTTTTTATAATGTAAAGGTGAAAATGATTAATAATAAAAAAAATGGTATATATGTCAATCAAATTAATAAAAATAGTATTTCAACGATAAATGGACATTTTAGTCAAATTTTCAATACAAAAAATAAAGATGGATTGCCATTAACAATTTCCTAAACTTTTACAAACCCAATACAATGGAAAAATGATAACTAACTTAATAGAAAATATTGGCTGCTCAATTTATATGATCAAGTTCAACAATAATTTACCCTTGTATATCGTCAATCTCAATTAAAGCAGTAAACATATATTAATTATTCCAAGAAAATTTAGCATATATAATAATAGAAGCATATACTATTTGAACATCTATGTTGTTGGTTACAAAAGATAAATGGCTAGAATTAATTAATCCCTAAATTATCCTCCAAGAGGTGGCCTTTCCTCTCTTCCAAGGGGTTGTCCCAACCATATATATATGTGTGTGTATGTATATATATATTGTGATAATAAATGTCGAGGATTAAAATACTAATGCATAAAGAATGAGTGAAGTGTCAATATGCTGTGTGTAAACTGTTGCCAGCGTACCATGCAAAAATAACGTTATGTGTATGATAGTGTATAGTGGTACGTATTTAAGAATTGATTATGTGGAATAATATATATGAATAATCTATTATAATTTTGAGCAATTCTACTATGTGACTGTAATGATTATGTACAAATCACATATATGAATTTCGTCATACACCAATGAAAAAACTACAATAACCAGGATTATAATTTATAATCAAAATAGTGAATATATGTATTATCTATACTATTATAAAAAGAAAGCTACTTTTGTGTCTAAAATGACAGTTTTTTTTTGTATTTTTACAAAAATTATCCTTCAACTCTATGTAAAATAAATAGAGCTATGTAAAATTATGGCTGATGCGGGTCGAATTTCTGGCTGATAGACTCCGGTCGACTCTTTAGGTCAGTTCGGTAGATGTTGATATTCGAAGGGAAAGTTGGACCTGCAAGAAGGGAATGGCAACGTGAGCTAGCCGAGAGGGGCCTCGGCTAAGACCCTCCGATGTTTAAGTCAGCAGGTCGGTTTTGGGGAAATTTGAACAGAGTAAGGGTGCAGTATGTAATTAATGCGTGTCTCTTACCATAAATGAGGGGGTATTTATACCATGTCCAGGTAGACCGGAGCCCGTGGGTCCTATAAGCCAGGCGGGTTGTTGTGGACCGACGTGAGCGACTAGTAGGCCAGGGGGTAGGGTCCATAGGCTCTAGCTGGCACCTCATTAATGAGACATGGGATTAGGTGGCTCCCCCATACTCAGCATTTAATGCCAGCAGGGAGCCGTTGGACCCGGCATGGCCCCGGTCGACTGCCTAGTATCGAAAGGCCGGTATCGAGCGGAGCAAATCGACCAGGCGATCGACCGAGAGGGACTAGGCGAAGCCGGTTGGTCATGTTCGTGTCGATCGGGTGACTCGAGGGGACAGATTCCCGATCTGAATAATGCCACGTCATTAGCCCCCCCACTCCCCAGGTCGATTGTAAAATCGACCGAGGAGGTGAGTTCGATCGGGTTATTACCGTCGGGAATTTGAAAAGTCACAGCTGTAATTATGGCGCCGGTTGGTGTTCCCAAGACAGGTTTTAACCCGCCTATAAATAGGGACCGTGGACCGGGCGTTAACTTCACCATTTTTGCGAGAACTCTATAGCCGTGCCGATCGATTGTCTCTTCCAACTGTTCGAAAATCCACCATTTTTTAGGTCGATCCGACTCTCTCACTAGGTAACTCTTCTCTCTCAAAACTCATTTCTTGTTCATTCTTCCATGGCTAGTCGTAGGTTAATTAGAGAGGTCGGTTTAGATAGCTCCTCAGAGGGTAGCTCCGAGGGGAGTAGTTCGAGCAGTGGCTCGATTTCCTCCGGCGAGAACCCAACCGGGAGTGGAGCCGAGGGAGAGGTCGAGCTTCATGCGATCGATAAGGTGAAAGATGTCGACGAGGACGTTGGTGCTTCATGTTCGTACCGAACTGAACGTGAGCTCAACGATATCCCATCGACGATGACTCCGACCGAGGTCGCAAACGCTGTTACCAAATATCATATCCCGTCGACTTTCCCAGCTTTTACGTCGCCCATCGGTTCGCGGATGGGAAGACCGCCCCCAAACACGATCGCCATCCACTTGGAGGCATTGTGGAACGGGTTTAGGTTCCCCATCTCGCCCGATGCGGCGGCTATTTACAACTTTTTAGACGTTCCTCCCGCCCAACTTTCTCCAAACTCCCATGGAATAATATATAGTTTTATAGTTATGATAAGGGCCTTAGGCCAAGCCTCGTTGATCTAGAATTTTGCGGCCTTTTTCAAAGGACAAAATTCCGCCCGGTCGGGTCCGGGCGACCGGGGTGGCTTCTTTTACATAATGGCCCGAACCGGTCGAGGATTATACAAATCCGTCAGTCCTCGTACGGAGAGAAGTGGAAGGCGAAGTTTTTCTTCGTCTATCATTCCTCGGGTTTCCGTATTCAAAACACGTGGAACGATAAGATCGAAAAAATCGAGTTCGGCGGAGTTGGGAACCCGACCTGGGATGACCCATTCTTTCGGAGCCGCCAAATCGACCGGGGCTTGATGTGGAGCGGGTACCTCCTTCAAGAGGAATTTTTGAATCGCGCGGGCATCTCCCAAGTCGAAGCACCTCGAGGGATCGTTCTCGGTACGTTGCTTTCAGTTCGAACTATTTTTCGATCGGTGTTGTGTGCGTTTACATGTATGCATATATTCTGACGATCGGATTTTTGCAGACGAAGAAGTACTAATGGACGCCCAAAGAGCCATGCTTGCCCGGCTCGCCGCCGCCCAGAAGAAGAAGAGCGATAGAGCGGCAGCTCGGTCTTCGAGCCAAAGGGGCTCATCGTCCAGGGGTGGAAGGGCCCCATTGAGCGGTCGAGGAGACGTACCGCGCAGCATCCCCAGCGCCACACCGCCAAGGCCGAGATCGGTGGCAATGCCAGATTCTGATCCGGAGATCGATGTGACCGGCGAGCGGTCGGGGACCGCCGTCGCCACCCCAATGGAGTTGACCCCGCCCAAGCCGATCGAAAAAGGGGTCGTAATAAGGGAGGGGGGCGCCCCCGCCTCCGGTACGAAAAGAAAAAGGGGTCTCAACCACACCGACAAAGGAAAAGGGAAGCAAGTCGCCGGTCGGGAAGATCTCTCTGAATCCTCCAACTCCGATGAGGAGGAGAGGATCATGAATTTTGACCGCCCGTCGGAGAGGGCGCTTCCGCGAACAGAGGGGAAGGCGATTAGTACCTTTCGGGGGCGGGACCAGGTCCCCATCCAGCACCTATCATAGGGGTGCCAATTCGAGGAGGATCATCGCTACCTCCTTGGCCAAAGCCTCAACCAAATCCGCTGGTGGTTTGACTAGGGAGTCATCGGGGTAAGCAGACAGATGGCGTCCTAAGCTTTCTCGTGCACAGAGATGTACAAGGAGGGCAAAGATCGGTACAAGCGGATGTACCGGTTGGCGGCAAGGAATGAGCCCGGGCAACTGATGGCCAAGATTGAAGAGCTGGAGACCCTGCTTGCTGTAGCCTGGTCGGAGCGGAAGCTGGCCGAGAAGAAGCTCGAGGCTCAAACCAAGCTCAACGAGGCCCTCGAGAAGTCGCTCTAGCAGAAAGTCGCCGAAGTCAGCGAGGCCGAGCGGGCCCTCGATTTGGCTCGCCAGGAGGAGAAGGACTCCTACGATCAAGGCTTCAGCAAAGGCCACGAGGAGGGCGTTCGGGAGGAGTTGTCGAAGCTGGACGACCGCGAGCGGGCCTTCTCGAGGGCTGCGGTCGAGCGCTTCCTCCAAAGCGACGTTTTTGACGTCGTCTGCTCGGTCAAATCATTCCCTCGACTCAGCGAGGCATTCGATCGCGCCGTTCGCCATATCGAACACTTGGGGGGCCTCCATGAAGGATTCAACCAGGAGGACATCGGGCTCGACAGGGATGAATCCTGCTAACCGATCGGTGTACCCAACGGAGGAGCCGATCCCCTCGCCCCAACCTTTGCAAACGGCGAGTTGTTTACGCCGCCAAGCTCGTGCAAAAGCAGGCGCTCGATGATATTGAGCGGAGGCTCGACGAGGAGGAGGAGGATGGCCAGGGCGGCGAGAGCCCCATGGAAGTCCAAGGACTCGATCGAGAGGATCATGAGGGCGCCGAGGAAGGGGTTGAAAACCTTGACGACCGGGAGGATGAAGTAAATGTAATAGATTAGATCCCCTTCTCTGGATTTTCTTTGTAATCGAACCCCCCCTTTTTATGAATAAGAATTCAATTTCTGTTCGATCTTTTCTCTCCTGTCGGTTTTTGTAAGTTCAAATATTGTTTTGGAATTTTTGGTCGATTGAAATTGTTTAAAAATATAGTTTTCGAACGACAACTTTACACAACGACTTTAATTTGAAATTGACCAAAATGGCATTCAGTCGATTACTAAAAAATAAAAAAAACATGAATCACTCGAACTACACGCGAAGCGAATGGGAAAATGTGATAAATGCAATTAATATGATTAATAGGGTTCGAACGGAAACTTTAATGGGGGTTACATTTGGGGTGAACGGTGCGACCAGCGGAGCCTACTGTTCAAGTAAAGAACTTTATCAAGTTCCCCGCTCCCCACGGTCGGGGCAATTCTCGACTGGTTGCATCCTCTAGTCGATAGGCATTGTTCTTCGACACCTTTGTGATTTTGTAGGGTCCCTCCCAATTTGCGTCGAGTTTGCTTTGGCGACGGCTGATCTCCCACCTGAAAGGTCCGAGGGGCTACTCCTTTATTGTATGCTTTGGCGACGGCTGGCTTGTAATTTTGCATTTTCGCCCAGGCGCGGTCGCATAACTTTTGTATGACTTCCAACTCGTGCTCCCGCGTGGAACTGTTGCTGACGGGGTCGAGATGGGCGACCCAAGCCGTGGCATGCATTATTTCGGTAGGAATATGGCCTCCGATCCGTAGACCAGGGCATATGGTGTTTGCCCAGTGGCCGATCGAGGAGTCGTTCGGTATGCCTAAAGCACGCTTGGGAGCTTGTCAGCCCACTCTCCTTTATGGGCTCCGAGCACGGTCTTCATGTTCTGTATCAAGATTCGGTTGGTCACTTCGGCCTGCCCGTTCGATTGGGGATTTCTGACCGATGTGAAATGCTGTTCGAATCCATGCTCTCTGCACCATTCGATCGCCCTCCTGCTCTGGAATTGGGTTCCGTTATTGGAGATCAACACCCATGGAACTCCGAAACGACATTCTTCCAAATGAACGATCAGACAGAGACGTCCGTAATCTTTGCAACGGCCTCTGCCTCGACCCACTTAGTGATGTATTCGACCGCAACGATTGCATACCTCCTTTGACTGGGTGCTTGGGGAAATGGCCCCACGATGTCAATTCCCCACTGGTCGAATGGCCATGATATGTCCACGCTTATCAGCTCCATGGGGGGCCGGTGACTTAAGTTGGAATGATACTGGCAGTTCGGGCATTTCTGGGAGAATCGTTTGGCGTCTTCAACCAGGGTAGGCCAAAAGAACCTACTCCGAGTGATTTTTTGGGCCAATGATCGGCCGTCCGAATGGTTCCCATAGCACCCCCCATGGATAGAATTCATCACCTCATTCGCTTCCTGCTGGTCTAGACAACGGAGAGGCGGTCCTGTGAGGGATCTTTTGAAAAGATGACCAGACCAGTCGAGCGAAAACGAGCCGCACGATACCTGAGCCTTCGGGCTGCCAGGGCGTCACTGGGTAGGACTCCATCCGATAGGTAGCCCTTGATCTCGTCCTGCCACGATGGCTCTCGGAATTCAACGGGAAGAACATGCTCGACCGATTCCTGATTGATTTTCGATTTTTCCGCCGACAAAAATGTGATCGACTAGCTCCTTGTCCCCCTTTAGGAACTTGCGAATTTTGAGAGGGCGTCCGCTCGCTCGTTTTCTTCTCTTGGCACTTGGTCAAGGGTGAAGGAAGTGAAATGGTCTTTTAGATACCTGACTCGCAACCAGCTGGGAGTCGACCAGCGCTTGAAGGCGGTCGATTCCTTAGTCGGTGGCGATCTTCATTCTTGCGATCAATGCCTCATATTCTGCCTCGTTGTTGGTCACACTAAAGTCAAACTTATGGTAAACTCGAGCTCTAGGACATCTGGGCTTCTTAGATACACGCCGGCTCCCCCCCCCCTGGGAGATCGAGGAGCCATCCGTGTGCAGGACCCAAGGTCCGACTGGTTCATCGAGCTCGATCGGAGAACCCACCCTTTCGAGCAAGAAGTCGGCCAGATCCTAGGCGTGGACGGTCGTGCGGGGTTGAAAGGAGATGTCGAATTCTCCCAATTCGATGGCCCACTTTGTCAGTCTTCCGGAGACATCGGGCTTGGATAAAACTTGTTTCAGCGGTTGGTTTGTTAAAACTACTATCGAATGCGACTGGAAGTAGTGTCGCAGCTTTCGAGCGGTAATCACCAAAGCGAGCGCGAATTTTTCGATCTCCAGGTAATACTTCTCCGCCCCCTGGAGGATCTTGCTCACGTAGTACACCGGCCGATGGACCCTATCCGAAATGGTCACAATGACCGAATTGATGGCCTCGTCGAACACGGCCATGTAAAGGTACAAAGGCTCGCCATCGATCGGTTTTGCGAGCAGTGGCGGGGAAGACAAGTAAGTTTTCAATTGGACAAGGGCCTTTTCGCACTCTTTAGGCCATTTGAAATCCCATTGCTTTCTTTTGTCGTCCTTGCCATCGATCGACGTTTTTTCGACCGGGCTTTGTTCCTTCCGACCGGCCGACAGGTCGCGACGCAGAGTGTTTTGAAGAAGGGAAGGTTTCGATCGGCCGATCTGGATATGAATCGATTCAATGCGATGATGCGACCACAAAGGCGTTGTACGTCCCGGATGGTTTGAGGTGTTGCAATTTCTTGGATGGCCTCGATCTTGGCAGGGTTCGCCTCGATCCCGCGCTGGCTGACCATGTATCCTAGAAATTTTCCCCCCGGGACCCCGAAAGTCCATTTCGAGGGGTTTAGCTTCATGCCGTATTGTCGCAGCACGGCAAAAGTGTCCTTCAAGTGGTCGAGGTGGTCGACTTTTTTATTGCTCTTGACGATCATGTCGTCTACGTAGACCTCCATGGTCGAACCGATCAACCCCTTGAACATTTTATTCACGAGCCTTTGGTAAGTAGCTCCGGCGTTTTTCAGGCCGAACGGCATGACCATGAAGCAATAGACCCTTTTCTCGACAATAAATGAGGTTTTCGACCTGTCTTCGGGTGCCATGTAGATCTGGTAGTACCCTTGGAAGGCATCCATCATACTCAGCATCTCGCACCCTGCGGTCGAGTCGACCAGCATGTCGATCCGGGGCAGCGGGTACGGATCCTTCGGACAGCCTTTTTTTAGGTCCGTGAAGTCATTACACATGCGCCATTTCCCGAGCGACTTGGGGACCACGACCACATTGCATAGCCAATCAGGATATTGAATTTCAACGATGTATCCCGCCTCAAGAAGCTTGTCGACTTCTTCAGCGATTATCCTGTTCCTTTCCTCCTTGAAAGTTCTTTTCTTCTGTTGGACCGGTTTGGCGGTCGGATCGACGTTAAGGCGATGAACGATCACCTCGGGGTCGATTCCTGGAAAATCCGAGGGGCTCCATGTGAAGACGTCAACATTTTGCCTTAAAAAATCGATTAGCATCATCTCCCTTGCCTCCCCCAAGTGCGAGCTGATCCGAGTCACTTTCTCTGGGTTGCCGGGGACCAGCTCGATGGTTTTAGGATCCCCGATCGGCTCGATCCTAGACTCCTCGTTCTTTCGCTTTCGAGAGGAGGATCCTTCGGGGGGGTCGAGGTCGATATTGACCGATGGTGAAATCGACGAGGAAGGTCATGCGTTTTTCTTTTCTTTTGCCAATGATACAGTGCAGCACCTCCAAGCGTCCCGCACGTTGCATTTGACCTCCCCGACCCCTGCCGGGGTGGGGAACTTGATTTTGAGATGATAGGTCGATACTATCGCTCGAAATTGGTTGAGAGCCGGCCTTCCCAAAATCAAGTTATATGCGAATGGTGTGTTGACGACGAGGTAGTCTACGAGGAGTGTTTACCTTCAGGGTGCCTCACCCAACGAAGTTGGCATCTGCACGATACCGATTGGAACAATTTCCGAACCCCCAAATCCGACAAGGGGAGTATGGACTGGTTGCATTTCTACATTTCCTAAGTTCATTTTTTGAAGAGTGGAGTAAAAGAGAACGTTGGCGGAACTTCCATTATCAACAAGAGTGCGTGCCACAGCAAAGTTTGACACGTCAGTAGTAATGACCATCGGGACATCGGGTGACTCACCCTCTCCCGATGGGCAGTTTACATCAATATCCCTATCGCTAAATACAATAGTGTTGGACTTGATGCTATTGATATGGTAAGTTCGACTAGCAACCGATGGGCTTGATCCTCTTTGCTCTAACTTCCTCAGCGTATGCTTCCGACTTGATCGGGAGTCCCCCCCGTTTAGCCCCCTGGTGATCGTATTGATGAACCCCCTGGTCGGAAGGTTGTGATCGACCGGCTCCTTGCCATTCCTTTGGGAAGGGGATTCTTTGTGGCTCGCTTGAGGGGACCGAGGGGATCGGGACCTCTCCCTTTGGGTCGGGGCTTCCATGTGGGTTGCCACGAACTCCTTGAGGAGGCCCTTTCGGATGAGCTGCTCGATTTCGCTTTGGAGAGTGTAGCAATCGTCGGTAACATGCCCGTACTGTTTGTGGAAGGCGCAATATTTTTCGGACTTTCTAGCTCCTTTCCCCTCGGAAATCCTGTTCGATTTTTTGAACAGCTTCTGATCCGTGACCGAGAAGATATGACCACGGGTGGTGTTCAGGGGAGTCAGATCGGAATACCGTTTGATCGGGGAGTCCCTCTTCTCCCGCTGCTCCTTGTCCTTCTTATTGCCCCCTCTTTCTTTTTTTCTCCTTACTGTCCTTTTCCTTCTTGTCCCCGTGCTTGATATGGTGCATTTCCTCGGAGATCATGAAACTGGAGGTCAGAGTCTGGAGCTCCCTCATCGACCGGGGTGGCTTGAGGACGATTGCTTTGGCGCAGTCTTCGTGTCAGAGGGCAATATAAAGGGCGAAATTGACGAAATCGTTCCGGGGGTCTTCAACCTGCAAAACTTCGTTATTGAAACGAGTCATGAAGTTCCGGAGGGACTCTCCTTCATGCTGGCAAATCCCGTGTAGGTGGGTGTGGGGGAGCTTGGTATCCTTTTTGGCCGCGAAATGGTGCAAGAACCGATCGGCCAGCTCTTCGAAAGAGTGGATTGACTCCGGCTCGAGTCGGGAAAACCACTGTCGGGCCACTTCAAAAAGGGTGGTGGCAAAGAATTTGGCTATCATTCCGTTCAAGAGACGGTACACGTCGATGGCGTTTTTGAACTGCAATAGGTGATTGTCCGGGTCGGAGCTCCCGTCGTAATGGGGGAGGTTGACCGGGACTCGGTCATGAAGACCGATCTTTTCTTCTCTGATATAGTGGGCGAAAGCCCTTTGCCTCCTACCGTGATATCGATCGGAGGAGGATCCCTGACCGTCGAACGGTTCCGTTCTGTCGTCGGGGCGTTCGAGATCGACGATCTTTTGAGTGAGATGGTATAGCTGGTTCCTCATCTGCTCGAGTTCCCCGAGGGCCGGATCAGCCCTCGAATTCCCCAGAGCGGGGGCCCGGTAGGGGCGCCCCAACTCCGGGTACTGGCGATGGGGAACCCGGTCGTGGCGGCTTGACTCAGCCTCTTTTTCTTCTTCCCGAGATGGTCGGAAACTTGCCTCCCGACCGGAGGTCTGATGTGATTGGACGATCCGGTAGGTTGGCGGCGCTGCCCTGTGGGGTCCAAGGTTAGCTCAGACAACGCTTTCCTTGAGCCTTTCAAATGCTTGCAGATTGCATTGCCCCACGACTTTCCTCAAACTTTCAATTGGGATGGTTATCATTTCCTCCGTGTTGTGTACTTGTGTGGTTATCCCCGCCTGCGGGTTGCGCGCTCGGCTTCGGTGGTCGGTGTTGGCGGTCGTGAGCGGGGCGTTCGGTTGCGCCCGGGATGAAACCGCCAAATCCGTTTGTGCCGCGGGGAGGTTCGCCACCGATGGCGGAGGTGGAGGGAGGTCATGGACCGAGTGTTGGTCATCGCCAACAGCCGGTGTGCTTCGTGCTCCAGAGGGATTTCTTCTAGTTGTCACTATCTTTTCTTCCTTAGTTGCAGTTGTGTGTTTCCCACAGACGGTGCCAAATGATGCGGGTCGAATTTCGGGCTGATCGACTCCGGTCGACTCTTCAGGTCGGTTCGGTAGATGTTGATATTCAAAGGGAAAGTTGGACCTGTAACAAGCGAATGGCAACATGAGCTAGCCAAGAGGGGCCTCGGCTAAGACCCTCAGATGCTTAAGTCAGCAGTTCGGTTTTGAGGAAATTTGAACAGAGTAAGAGTGCAGTATGTAATTAATGCGTGTCTCTTACCATAAATGAAGGGGTATTTATACCATGCCCAGGTAGACTGGAGCCCGTGGGTCCCATAAGCCAGGCGGGTTGTTGTGGACTGATGTGGGCGACTAGCAGGCCAGGGGGTAGGGTCCATAGGCTCTAGCTGGCACCTCATTAATGAGGCATGGGATTAGGTGGCTCCCCCATACTCAACATTTAATGCCAACAGGGAGCCGTTGGACCCGGCATGGCCGCAGTCGACCGGCAAAATCGAAGGGCCGGTATCGGGCGGAGCGAATCGACCAGGCGATTGACCGAGAGGGACTAGGCGAAGCCGGTTGGTCATATTCGTGTCGATCGGGTGACTCGAGGGGACAGATTCCCGGTCGGAATAATGCCACGTCAATGGCTAATATTGAAAATTCCCATGAAATCAATTCAATTTGGATACTAAATTTTGATGTGTCAATTTTGCCATTTTAATTAGTAAACATATTCAATAAAGAAGTAAATAGAGAGGACAATATTGTAATACCACAATCCAATTTGAAAAGTCATTTTCTCAACCCACAAACCACTTTCTCTAATTATAATTACTTGATTTTTTTTCTTTTTGTGTTTATTTTTTATCATAGAATTTTGTTTGATATAATTATTTTATTTTTAAATTATTATAATTTAATAAATAATTTCAAATAATTCTTAACATAGTATTCTTATGAAACAAATTTAATAATATATATATATATTTTCATCCTAAAAAAAATTAAGTACTAAATTGAAATATATATTTTTTATATTATGCACACACGTAGAGTGTGCGGTGTTGTTAGTATAATAAAGTTATGAACTAAAAATATTTACCTCAATTGTGCTAATAACGTGTTATGAAATAATTTAAACAAAATATAAGAACAAATATAAGCAACGAAAATGAAAAGAGAATTGATGAAATAGGAGAGCAATATTATTTCTTTTTATTTTCTTGCGCGTTTCAAACGTTCACCAAAAGCCCTATTAATAGCCTTAAAAATTATACAATTTGTTAGATGATATAAATTTCCTTCAACTTGTATGTTTTCCAACTATTAATCTATAAATGACTAAACTAAAATGTTATTAGTTACATGAACATGTATAAAATTGTTAATAAATGATTATAATCTCTTTGGTTGGGAATGTAAGAAGCCAGTTCATCTACTTGTATTTTCTTTGATAGGTATCTAATTTGAGAGGAGAGACTGGGGTGGAGGTTACACAATTTGATTGATAATAGTATGTACAGAATGAGCGAAATAATCCACAAAATACTCTTTCATGTCCAGGCTGATTTGTGATTTCGAATATATATATATATATATATATATATATATATATATATATATAAATTCAAGTTGTCGATCCATCAACAATTTACACAAGTACTTGCTCTGCACAGAGTTGCATAAACATCCTCTACGTCTAAACCAGTTGCCCACTACGAAAATATTATCACAAGTTGAGCTCTTCCTTACCATAAATACGCTGAAGCTCACGGGTTGCTGCTTGGAATGATTCTATTACAACAGAAAAACAAGGAAGAATCAGCAACAACGGAACTTTGAGTTGGGTAAGATGTTAAGAGTTTTACCACCTTTCCAAGTGCGAAAAGCTTTTTGATTTATAGGTGAGCCCGTCACATTCTGGATTGCATCGAATAGCATGCTCTCTGGGGTGCTCCTTAACTCCTGAACTATCTGATAGATAGTTTTACCATTCTCAAAGTATATGTGGTTGTTCGGGTGCTTTGTCTTGCAACAAGCATGACGCTCAAACTCATATGCATTAAGTGCCTTTACAAGAAAATTAATATTAATTAACAACAAGGTTGGAAAGAACAATAGGGTTAATTACAAAAAAGCCCCAAGGTTTGGCCTGTTCTCACATATCGCACCTGCAGTTAGGAAGGCATGTGTAACACAGAACCAAACATAAGGGGGTATTTGTAACTTTTTTAATACCATAGAGGTTCTGCGAATACGGACCTAGCCTAAAGGGGTTTCCTGTAACCCCAGATAACATTATAATTGAGGATGACATAGAGGCTAACCTTAGAGTAGTTACAAGACTGGCACCCACAAAGATAACCAGAGCCTTTGATGATTCCACGAAGCTCCTTATAACGTGGAAGAATGCTTAATGTGAGCCACTTAAATAAAAACCAGAAGCTATGAACAATTAAGGGGGAAAAAAAAAATTCAGCAGGATTACCTCCCGAGAGACAGAAATATATCTCACTGGCACCCCATCAAGCATACCTGTCGCTATCAAACTCCTTACATTTGATGGGAAACTGTTTGGCGCTTCTTTCCTGGCGGGTCTTGTCTCGGATTTGTTCTTAGATGTAGAATCAGCTTTGGATTTAGGTGCCTGAGAAGTGCTCACACTAGCAGCATTGCCATTAGGCACGTCCACCTCCTTTCTGCCAGGTGTTTCTGATGTTTGAACTGAAGATTGTTCATACAATAAGCTATAGCTAGTAACTGGCCCAGCCAGAGCTTCCATTACAGATTCATCTTGGTAGCTGCCAAACGATATAGTGTTACTGTCTCCTTTGTTATAAGAGTGAGTCATTGAAATTGTACTACTGTCAAGACCTTTCGCAAATGATCTAATATTTGCTTCCCCAATGTCATACGACTGGCCCATTAACGTGGCATTTCCACCCTCCTTACTGTAAGTTTGTCCCATGCTGCTACTGTAAGTCTGCTCCATAGAAATACCTATGCCATGTTCCACAGATGTTGTATGCAGTCCATTTTCAGGGTCCTTAACCTGATTAACTTTGACTTTTCTAAGTCCGCCATAACTGACTCCTGTTTCTGGGTCTTCCATAGCATAAGAAATTGATAAACCAACAGAAGAATCATTCTCAAACTGTTCACCAGTAATTTTTTTCCTCACATTAGAGCCATCGATGGACATACTTGTATCAGTCAAAGTTACGGGCCTCGTTGTCTCAGATCCAAATAGCCTATCAATGAATTGGGTCGGCAATGCTGACTGAAACCCAGAAGAACTGTCCCAAGTTTGAGAAGTCGGCATGGGAATTCCTGATTCCGGTTTGCTAATGGAAGCTTCAACAGCCTGCTTTTTGCTGGGAAATAACTCCGGTTCTGAAGCATCTAAAAACCATTGGCGGGCCCGCTTAGATGAGTTATCAAAAACTCCATCTCCATCAGTCACATGTGCACCACCTTTTGGCATCCAAAATCCTTTGTCCTGTAAAGACAGTAAATAGAGTTAAAAGTAAGTATATTACGTTAAAATAACAATTGAAACCAATCACAGCATGTTTCGCTAACCTTATAAGCTTCTCAAACCATCTTATAAGATGATTTAGAGCTTATAAGCTTCTTAAACATGTGCGGTAGTTTCTTTTTAGTCAAAAAAGCTTATAGGCTCTAGAGCTCATAAGCTCCTGAAGAAAAGTAAGCTCCCCAAACTTATTTTGAAAGAGCTTATAAGTTGTCTAATCTTAAACAACAAAATGAGATATTCATCCTCAATTGTTTCCAGCATGTATTCACCATCTCCAGAAATATTTATTTACATGAATGTAATAAACAAGACTCACAGAAGATGCGAATATTGTGTACATGTCAACCACAGCAAAAGTACATAATCCATAGCTATAGGAGTCATTAATAAGTGATCTTAAGCAAAAGCATCCACCAGTAACCTTAGAGAAATAACAAAAATGGCTCATCTTACCAAGTAGCATGCTACATTAAACTAATCTTATGCCATTAAACTTTTCTGAACGCTAAACTTATGTCAAACTTACATCATTACAAGGATTATACATATATACAAACTCTAGACTTCTCAGAGTGACAAAGTTTGCTCAGTTAATGCACCCAATATCTTAAATTGGCCAAAGCCACAGAAGTTCTACTCAAGTGAGTGCAAAAATTACAAAAGGAAAGGTTCAAAATAATAGAAATTTTACAAAAAGGAGGAGAAAAGAAAAGAGAGAGAGAGAGAGAGAGAGAGAGAGAGAGAGAGAGAGAATTACCATTTGGTTGCTTCAGCTCGGCTACAGGATAAAATCCCTACATTTGAAAAATTGGGATAAGTATCAAAACACCATCGAATTCACACATCGTTCGATCATTTCCTTAAACTCCCAAAACCCAAAAATTGACATTTTTGTAAGCGAATTAGAGAACTTCAGATTCGAGTCAAAATCATTAACACAACCAAATTGAGAATTCCAAAAAATCGACAACGGCAACACGCACCTCAAATTCCAATCTTTGGAGAAGGCTCCGACGAATTTTCCGGCACCGATTTAATTAATTCATCAAAAATAAAATAAAATAAAATTAGGGTTTTATTTGTTTGTTTCTGGTGGAAAGAGCGTGATCATATCGTACCTGAGGAGCACACGATTTTTGCTCGCTGAGGGAATGCTAAGTTGTAACTGAGACTACAGTAATGCCACACGCCTCTGGGATTTTTTATAATTTTAACACAAAATGGTATTTTGTTTAATATTTTAACACCCAAAAAAAAGTTATTAAAAAAGTAGCATGAGTTTACATTGGGAATGTCGACTCTCTGACGAGTCGACATTTCCGATGTCAACTCATA
Organism: Petrea volubilis; assembly: GCA_026212405.1. Taxonomy (NCBI): domain Eukaryota; kingdom Viridiplantae; phylum Streptophyta; class Magnoliopsida; order Lamiales; family Verbenaceae; genus Petrea; species Petrea volubilis. The sequence goes on along the minus strand of CM047880.1, from coordinate 171,585 downwards.
TTAAAAAAATATTTTTTTGAAATTTAAAAAAAAAAATTAAAATTGAGTGGGAGTCGACATCCACAATGTCGACTCCCGTTAAAATTTTTTTTCCCCTTTTTCAATTAAAAAATATTTCTGAATATAGAAAAAAACTTCAAAAAAAAAGTCAAATTTTTCTCTCACCCATCACTTCAACCATCACTTTATCACCTAACCCATCACTCTCTCACCATCACTATTCATCATCTTTTTCTTCATCCTTCACCACCACTCCAAGCCGCCACCGGCCGCCGGTCTCCGGCCGCCGCCGCCGCCGGTCGCCGGCGCTAAAATTTTGAATTTTTTTTTTTATATTAAAAAAAAATTTTAATCTAAAAATGAGATTTTTTAAAAAATTAACACAAAAAGTATATTTTTTAATATTTTAATATCAAAATAAAAGTAATAATGTTTTAGTAAAAATTTCTGAATATAAAAAAAAATTCAAAAAAAAAAAATTTCTGTGGCCGGAGACGGGCGGCCACCGGCGGCCGGCGACCGGTGGCGGCTTGGAGTGGTGGTGAAGGATGAAGAAGAAGATGATGAATAGTGATGGTGAAGAAGATGATGAATAGTGATGGGTTAGGTGGTAGAGTTATGGTTGAAGTGATGGATTAGGTGGTAGAGTGATGGGTGAATGATGGGTGAGAGAAGTGAGGAAGAATTTTTATAATTTTGATTATTTTTTTTGAGTTTTTTTATAATATTTCAAAAAATTTTTATTATATTCGGGTATTGTGAACAGTGTTGGTGGTACTGTTCATGAGCGTTGCGTGAACAGTGCCCACCGATTTTTTTTTTTTCAGAAAATATATTTTTTCAGATAAAAAAATTCTACATTATTTAAGCGGGAAAAATATTTTTAACGGGAGTCGACATCCACGATGTCGACTCCCACTCAAATTTAATTTTTTTTTTTAAATTTCAAAAAATAATTTTTTAATAAGAGTCGACATCGGGAATGTCGACTCGTCAGAGAGTCGACATCGGGAATGTCGACTCGTCAGAGAGTCGACATTCCCAGTGTAAACTCATGCTACTTTTTTAATAACTTTTTTTTGAATGTAAAATGTTAAATAAAACACCCTTTTGGGTTAAAATTGTAAAAAATCCCACGCCTCTGCGTGTGATCAATCAGAGCCGTCTCCTCACTGTTAACGTGCGACTCGGTATTCTTATTGGAGTGATGTGGATAAATTATGTGTCATTTAAAAAAGAAAAAAAAGTTGGATAAATTGCCCCAAATTACCTCGTGTTTTTGTTTAAGTAGCTAAAAATTGCTTGTAATTTCAAAATATGAAAAAGAGAACTTATAATTATTGAAAATTTTAATTTCTATAAATAATTTTTTTTTATATATGAATGAAATGATAAACTGGTGTGACTTTTCTATGGTCATGGCCTTTAGCCTAAAGGTTTCAGTTATTCACAAAAAAAGTTATTAAATTGAAGGATATAACCATTGATTTTGAAGAGTAATACCGATTCGAGTAAAGTACACAACAACTAAAGAATCGCACCAAATCATCATGTCATTCATATATACAAAAAATTAATTATAGAAATTAAAATTTCCAACAAGCCACCACTTGAATGAAATTAATGCAAATGACCATATAGACGCATGTAACATAAATTTTGTTTCTTTTTACTTATTAAAACAAGAGAACTGTACAAATTAATTTAAAGAATTCAATAAAAGAATGCGGGTTACAATATCTATTTGATCATTTGATTCTTCCTACCGAATTGAAAACTTGGAAATTGCAATACATCCAAAACATAGTGGCAAAAATCCATCCATCAATCAAGAATCAACTCTTTCTCTCCTAGACACAATCATCCACACTACTTGGGTTTGTCCGATGGGGTTTCCCCCCATTTAGTGCAACTTATTCCGACCTCCATGTTGCCCATGGCCGAAATTTCCTCTTTAGCCTTATATCGTGAAGTGCCACTCAAAAAATAAGAGTGAACAAACTTCCATAGAAGACGTTACAAGCCTCGAAATATATTATTCGGGGGTGTTAAGGGGGTATTACAGAATCAGATAATTTCTTATAATATGGAGAAAATTATCGTTACACATGGAGGGCTGTTCTTGCTTTTAAAAATCCCTGCAGTTGGGGATGTCCTCTACATTATTTATAGCCTTGTTTTGTATAGTTTTGGCAGAGTATAAACATTGTACAATTGAGGGTTTCTTGAACTTTTATTGTAATAATAAAATATAAGGTTGTGTTCACCCGTATATATTGTACATTGGCTTAATTGTGCTCGTATGTGGAATACTTGTACTTTATTGCTAATTGTGGGTTCGTGCATTTGATTATATTCTCATTCATGCAAACTAAAGACTTGTGAGTTGGAAAGCAGAAGTGTTAACTGGATGTGTGAAGGCTGACGGATTTTGTGGTAAAATACAAACGCACAAGGCTAAGTATTGAAGCAAAAAATTAGCCCGAAATTAGCCATGTGACATCAATCATGATGAGAGTGAGCTTTTTAAATTCGAACTCTCTGAAGTTTGGGCTTTTAGCAGAGGTTGACTTGGGCAGCTACTATTACAATGATTTTGACAAGTGCTAATTATTTTTCTTTCTGGACCCCATTGAAAGGAGTTGGGCAATTCTTCTTGGGCTATAAAGTCTATAAGCTCTTGTGAGTTCATCATTTCTTTTAGTACATGGGCTGATTTGTTAACATTGATGGGTTTGGGACTCTTTGGACATAATTTGGTTCCTCATGTGATTACTTGGCAGCTGGTGTTATGGAATTTGTGGGCTGTTAATTGCATGGCCTGCTTTATAAGATGAATAAATGAACAAGCATTGTGTCGGCCCACAGGAAACGCCCAGCGAACACAAGCTAAAAAAAATCCTGAACCCTAAATCCTAAACATAACAAGTCATTTATGTTTTGTAAAGTCATATACGTATTATATTTCTAAATTATTTTTTAGTTATTAAAAATCAAAAAATATTAATTAATCCATATAATATAATAAAAAAAATACATATTAAAAATATAAAATTAAAATTCAAAATATCATATCTGAAAAATAATACAAAAATTAAATAACGTAAATATATAAATAATTACACCCAGAAAGATAAAAATATCTATACATATTTTGTTTTTAAAAATATCCATGAGACTAGATGAAATTACTATTTGAGACCCGACCCGGACCCGGACCCGGACCAGATTAGGTCTGGCCGGGTTGAAGATCTGATCCGGAATGACAATATTTTGAAAGGCAAAACAACCGCCTCTGGCATAAAACCTCACACCCAACGCCCCTCTCTCTTTCTCTCCCTCCCTCCCTCCCCGCTCTCCCTGCCTTTTCTCCCTCTCCCCCCACCACGCCACACCCCCCCTCTCCCTGTCTTCTCTCTCTCTTTCTCTCTTTCTCTCTGTCTCTCTCTCTCTCACGAAAATGTCGTCTCATGGAATGGATGAAGGATTGGAAGGCCTGAAAGCTCTGAAGGAGTTTCTCCATGTATTTCGCATGGTAATTTTAGGATGGATTTTAAAATTTTAGGGTTTTGTTAATGCTTGATTTGCACCAGATCCTGATAGAATTTCATGTGTTTATAATAACCTATACCCTGTACCCTTTGTTGTTTTCTTGTTTTGTATTAAAAGATTGTTGTTTTTTTGTTTTCTTGTTTTGTATTAAAAGATTGTTGTTTTCTTGTTTTGTATTAAAAGACAATGGCAAGAGGATAATTCTGGTCGTTTAGATCAATTGAGAGTTTGGAGACTTTTAAGGGGGCTGTGCCAGATGAAGGACTGCTTGTGGCACTATCTCAGGGGTCGACGGCAGAGGAAAAGGCCAAAATAGCACATTATTGCACCACAAATGACAAAGATCTTCAAACTGATGGAAGCTGCACTTCAAGAAACTGTACCAGAAGAAGCTGCACCTCAAGAAGCTAAACTTATAAACTACTCAAAACATCTAATAAAATGTTAGAGAGTTTATAAGATGGTACAAAATATTTGGCAAAAAGTTTAGAGGAGCTTACAAGCTCTTTTTTAAAAAAAGTAAGAAGATGTCAAGTTATTTGTTAAGACCTATCAAGCTCTTTTGTTTTCAACAAAATTAATTATAACATTGTCATTACCAATATTTTATAAGATGTTTTAAATAAGCTTAGCCAAACATCCTCTAAATTAAATTTAAATAATTACATCATATCCAAACCATATCATTTACAAGCATTAGTAACTTCGAAAATACTAATCAAACTATTACATCATATCTATACCAAACTATTCTATCATAAAAACACCAACAAATTACTATTAAAGTATCATTTACAAACATCAATAACTATCACAAATAAACTAACAAATTACCACCAAAGTATCATTTACAAACATCAATAACTTTGAGAGTAGTGTATTAATTCTATTACAAATAAACCAACAAACTATTATCAAAGTAGAATAGTAAACTACCATTAACATATAAACAAAGACCTACACATCTATCGGTGGGGAATTGAATCCAGAACCTTAAGACTTAAGAGTCTTAAGGTCTTAGCTTCGCCACTCGAATTAAGGCTCATCGGCAATTTTTCATAAGATTTGAATCTATAAATTTTGGAAAAAAAATACTTATCTTTTGATTATAGTAGTAATACACACAATAGTAATAAATAATAAGGGCAAATTACGTTTACACTTCTTGACGTATCATATAATTACAAATTAGTTCATCTTGTTTAAAAAAATTACAAATACCTCCTTGAGGTTTGGACTTCTTTGTCAGCATTAATAGAGACGCACAAAAAATAATTTTCCTGAAGCCATAATAATCAATCAAACCATCAAGAGATACGTTCTATCGAGCCTGACAAAATCTCTCAATCAATTTTGTTACTTCACTAACCTTTGGAAAATAATTTTACTTCTTACCACTACAACCACCATCGAATATCACTATTTATAGTTCAATGCCACCACAAAGGCCCTCGAAAGGGCTCACAAGCCAACCTCGTTCCCTTAAGAAGACCCACAAAACGACAACAGGCTAACAAGGGTGCCCTCGAATGGAGGAACTGCCCTCGACGGTGCTCCCAACGAGGGCCAAATCCCACACTTAGCCGTTGCAAAGATGGGTACTTTGACGGGACAGGTACAGCTGGATGTTATTGGCAGGCGCAGTTCACTGCCACCTACTGCATCACGTTGGCACATGGGTCCATCCCATCAGACGTGGGCGCATTATAAATACAATCCTTGGTCATAAATGCCCAAGATATCCATTTAATGCCGGGTATGACCCCTCATTAATGATGAGTGAGAGCAGCCGCCAAAAGACTGGAAAAAGGGGGACAAAAGACACTTATTATAATAGCTACAGGGCTTAAAGTGACCGGATCCCACCAACCATGTCACATCAGGCTCCTCACTCTCATATAAAAGCTCCATACGGTTCTCCACTCAAGGGTAAGACACACATTGCCTTGCAAACCAAGCTGATATTATTACTGTTCTCCTTCTTCTTCTTGAACCTACCACTAACTTGAGCGTCGGAGAGCCTACGCCGGGCCAAAACTGACTAGTCTCACGTGCGCTTCTCCCTCTTTAGCAGGTGGGCCACCAGCAAATACTATTTCGGAGTGCGCAGTATTCGGACACGTGGACCAACCAAATCCGGACCGCATCATTTGGCGCTAGAGGAAGAGCCTAATCCTGTTCAAGAGGTGATTCTTTCTCAAGCAAGAAAAATGGTGAACACCCGGCGAACTCACATGTCCGCCACATCGGAGAGGGGCCACCGCAACCCTCCCGAAGTGACTCAACGGGCAGAGGAAGCTGTCAACGTCATAAACAGAGGAAAGGAACCTACTGCACCCACACTGCTCGCTGGTCCGGGGGCAGGACCTTCCCACGATCCCGCACCAGCTCAAGCAGCAGGGACGCAGCAGGTTGAGCATACGGTCACCCTCCCCATCAGCCGGGTCAGACAGTTGTTGGGGGCCTGCGATGACCAAACCTTAGTCCGGTTACTATCCGGGGGTCTATTTCCATCCCCTAATGAGGTAGGGCCCCCAGCCGTATCTCGCCGCAACGAGCACCATGATCCCCGCCGGAGCCAATCCCCGTGTGAAGGGAGTCATAGACATAACCCCAGGGAAGAGGTCGCTGAATCAGGCAATATAGCCACTCGAAGGGTTCCTCCTGGATGAAATGCCGTGGATGCTCCCGCCGGGTCTAGGGTTCCCACCAGGTCCCAGTCCGGTGGTCACCATCCGCGCCCTCGAAGGGGGGAGGAGCTGAAAGAGCTGGCTCGCATGCGCCAACAGGTCAGCGATCTACAGGACGAGATAGAACGTCTATCCAGGCGACGCGAAGGAGATAGGAGCGTAAGGGTGGAAGTAACACAACAACTCCCTCCTTACAACCACCGATTGGAGAGGTCTCCATTTATTTTGGAGATCGCCGAGTCCCAGTTGGCCCCGGATGAACGCATGCCCACCAGCTTACCGCGTTATGATGGTACTACGGACCCAATGGAGCACCTGACTCACTATGAGGACGTGGTAGGGGTAGCGACCAGCAACCTCCATGTATGGGCCCGTCTCTTTTCTACCACCCTCCAAGGGATCGCCTTTACATGGTTCAAGAAGATGGAGCCACAGTCCATCTCTTCATATGAAGAATTGGCAGATCGGTTTTTAAACCACTTCGCTGCCAAGATATCTACTAAGCTGTCCCATACTCATTTGTATGGAGTAGTCTAGAAAGAAGATGAAAGCCTGCATGCTTTCATGGAACAATTCAACAACGAACTCCTCAAAGTGGAAGATGTTGGAGTCGAGTTTGTTCGGCACGCGTTATATCAAGCCTTAAAGAACGAGAAATGCGCGGAGGCCATTATTATGCAGGCCCCCCGTACCATTGCCGGGATCCAGCAGCTAGCCTCCAAGTACATGGAGATGGAGGAGCTCAACCTCATAAAGCACCCGCCCAAGGCCAAGGGAGAAAGTAGTACGAAACCCCGGGAAGACAAATTAAGGGGCAAGGAAAGGAAGGAGGTGGTCAGGAAGTACAAAGAGTACTCTCCCGTTTCCTAGACCCCAGCTGAGATCTTTTCCCTCCTCGGGTGCCACGCGTTTTCAACGCCTAAGAGGATACCCGAGGGGAGGAAAGCCCAGAGGAGTGGGAAATATTGTGCCTATCATCGGCAACACGGGCACAACACAGAGGATTGCTATAACTTACACGACGAGATCGAGGCCCTGATCCGTGGCGGAAAGCTCCAGGAATTTGTTAAGAAGCTGGAGTACTATGACAACCAGGCCTCCCCGATCCATCGCGATCGGTCAAGGTCACCTAGAAAGGCGAGCCCCCAAAGGCATCCAGAGACTTCGAAAAAAGCCGGCAAGAGGCCCCTGAGCAACAATCACCCCACAAAGGGCACGATCCTTATGATCGCGGGAGGACCAGCAGGGGGTGATACTAGATCCTCTCGAAAGAAAGTTGGCAGGAAGCTCCGGTATGACCGGTTTGCCCTCGAGGATCCGGATTACCCCCAGCAGGTCAATGCTATCGAGGGATGCTCGATCGAGTTCACCGAGAATGACAGGATCCCTGTCCAGAGTCCAGAAGGTCTGACTGAGCAACCCGACTATCCTATGGTGGTAACGGTCAACGTAGCCAACTTCGCCATTACCAAAACTTTGATTGACAACGGAAGCTCAGCCAATGTCCTATTCTACTCGACCTTAAAAAAGATGGACATGGGAAAAATCGACATGGAGCCAGTGAGGACGCCCCTGGTAGGTTTTGGGGGGTCCCAGATTCACCCCTTGGGGCAAATCAAATTGCTAACATCCCTCGGCAAAGAGCCCCACCGACGGACTTTGATGGTGAACTACCTAGTAGTGGACGCCCCCTTTGCATATAACCTAATCCTGGGCCGACCGGCGCTTAATGCATTCCGAGCAGTGGTCTCGGCTTACCACCTCATGATGAAGTTCCCCACCGAGACCGAGATCGGACAGGTGAGATGCGATATAGTTGACGCATGGACCTGCTATTCAGTCTCACTTGGGATGAAGCCTGGGTCCTCGAAAAGGATATCACTCGAGGCCAGCTCGGATAGCGACTCCGGAAGGGCAGAACTGCCCCCGACGAAAACGAGGAAGCTCGAGGACAGCAGGATCGAGCCCACTGGAGAATCTAAGACCATCGAGTTGGAGCCCGATAACCCCGAGAAAACGACCAAGATAGGGGCTCAACTCGATCAAGCTAAGGAGATGATGCTTGTTCACTTCTTGCGAGAGAACAAGGACGTGTTCTTGTGGCAGCCCTCGGACTTCCCTGGAATAAGCCCCGAGGTCATTGTACACCGCCTGAATGTCGATCCCACATTCAAGCCTGTTAAACAGAAAAAGAGGGTCTTCAGGGTCTAAAGAAACAAGATAATCGAGGGAGAGGTGAATAAGTTGCTGAAGGCCGGCTATATCATGCCTATATATTTCCCGGAGTGGCTGTGCAACGTGGTAGTGGTCCCCAAAGGGCAAGGAAAGTGGAGAATGTGCAATGATTTCACGGACCTCAACAAGGCGTGCCCAAAAGACCCCTACCCGCTCCCTCGAATCGACCAGCTTGTCGATTCAACGGCAGGCTGCGAAATGATGAGTATGATGGATGCCTACCAAGGGTACTATCAGATCTCCATAGCTCCAGAAGACCAATCCAAGACCTCATTTGTGGTAGAGATGGGAGTCTACTGTTTCCTGGTTATGTCATTTGGCCTCAAGAATGCCCGGGGGCGACTTATCAAAGGTTAGTGAATCTTATCTTTAAGGAGCTGATAGGGCGGATTGTCGAAGTGTACGTGGATGACATGATCGTTAAGAGCCCGAAGGAAAAAGACCATCTCGAGCACCTTAGAGAGGTCTTTCAAGTACTAAGGGAATTTGGTTTAAAACTCAACCCCTCGAAATGCACATTTGGAGTCCGAGGGGGGAAGTTTCTGGGTTACATGGTCAGCGAGAGAGGGATCGAGGCCAACCCAGAGAAAATCGAGGCTCTGCAAAAGATCGGGTCCCCCAAATCAGTCAAGGACGTCCAGAGGCTCTGCGGCCGGATTGTCTCATTGAATAGATTCATATCTGGGTCGGCGGACAGGAACCTCCTCTTCTTCAAAAAATTGAGAAAAGTTCCTGATTTCCAGTGGACCCCCGAATGTGAGCAAGCCCTACGCGAGCTCAAAGAATATCTGGCCACCCCGCCTCTGCTAGCCAAACCGAACCCGGGAGAGAAGCTGTACGTGTATCTCGCTGTATCTTCAGAAGCTGTCAGCTCAGTAATTGTGGTAATAAGAGATCGGAAGCACCTACCGGTGTATTACCTCAGCAAAGTGTTGCAGGGGCCAGAGAAGAACTACCTGGAGATAGAGAAATTTGCGTTGGCCTTCATCCATTCCGCAAGGAAGCTGGGACAGTACTTTCAGTCACATTCGATAGTAGTGCTTACCGACCAGCCTCTCCGGCAAGTCATCTCAAAACCTAACACGTCAGGCCGGCTTATCAAGTGGGCTATAGAGCTCGGGGAGTTTGATATATCATATCAACCGAGGACAACAATCCAGGCCCAAGTGCTAGCCGATTTCCTCCTCGAAAGAGTGGGGTTGCCGGAAGAAAGTCCACCTATCACCGACCCATGGCTTCTACATGTAGATGGATCTTCCACTGTGCAAGGAGGGGGAGCCGGGATCACTTTACAAAGCCCAGAAGGCGATGTGGTGGAGTTCGCTATCAGGCTTAACTTCCCTGTCACAAACAATGAAGCAGAATATGAGGCCCTTATAGCTGGCCTCGAATTGGCAATTCGAGAAGGAGTCTCCCATATCCGAGCCTTTACTGATTCTCAACTAGTTTCTAATCAGATCGGGGGAATCTATGAAGCCCGGGATGCCATGATGACCAAGTACCTCGAATATGTTTCCAAGCTGAAGGAAAGTTTCAAATCTTTCACTTTAGAGCAGATTCCGAGGGAAGAAAACGAGTGCGCCGATGCTTTGTCTAAATTTGCAAGTGCCCTGAAAGGCACGAGGGATCATGTAGTCAGATTTCAGACTCTCGACACCTCTGCAATCTGTGAGGGGGGCGCCCCAATCCTGCCTATCCAGCCCCTCGAACCCAGCTGGCAGGATGAAATTCGCGCCTTCTTGTCGGGAGAAGAGATCTCTAACCAAAACCAGTTGAGAAGGCTAAGAAGGCAGTGTGCGAGATATGCCTTGGACAGCGAGGGAAGGTTATTTCGAAAATCTTTTCTTGGACCCCCGCTCAGATGTCTCCTCCCCTCGGAAGCTCGAGAGGTAATGCAATCTATTCACGAGGGGAGTTGTGGAAATCATGCAGGAGGGAGATCGCTATCCAAAAAGATTATGAGAAGCGGTTTCTATGGGCCAACTATTCTAAAGGACGCATTCGAGTACACTCGAAAGTGCCCAAAGTGCCAGCTTTATGCCAACCTCCCTCACAAACCGGTTGCTAAGATGGTGAATGTGGAGATTTCATGGCCCTTCGATCAATGGGGGATCGATGTAGTTGGACCTTTCCCTATGGGAAAAGGCCAAAGAAGGTTCGCCATAGTGGCCGTGGAATACTTCACTAAGTGGGTCGAGGCGGAGGCCGTTCCCAAAATTACCGATGCCTCGATCCGGTCCTTCATATGGAAGAATATCATTTGCCGTTTTGGGGTCTCTCGAGTGCTAATATCAGATAATGGCACCCAATTTCAAAGTCGAGCCACGACAGAATGGTGCCAGAGTCATGGCATCGAGCAGCGGTTCACATCCGTGGGAAATCCCCAAGCCAATGGTCAAGTGGAGGTAACTAACCGCATCATTCTGTAGAACCTTAAAACTATGTTGGGTGCTTTCAAAGGTGAATGGGCGGACGAGTTACCGGGGGTATTGTGGGCCTATCGTACCACCCCTCGAACAGCGACGGCAGACTCCCCGTATGCCTTAGTGTACGGGTCCGAGGCGGTCATTCCAGCGGAAATATTGCACGACACAGCCAGAGTCGCGTATTTCGACGAATCCAGGAATGAGGAGAACCGAGCCACGGAGTTAAATTTGCTCGAGGAAAGAAGAGGTGCAGCCTAGTCGAGGATGCAAAAATATCGAGCCTCCATGGCCCGGGCATACAATAAAGGAGTACGCCCCAGAAATTTCCAATTTGGTGACTTAGTCCTTAAAAAGGTCGAAGTATCCAAGCATGTGGGGAAGTTAGACCCTAACTGGGAGGGACCTTACAAAGTTGTGAAGGTTTCAAAAAATAATGCATACCGGCTCGAGGACATGGAAGGAAGGGAATTACCTCGACCGTGGAATGCTTCGAATCTCGATAGTTGGTAGAAATTTGTGTCGAGGACACTTTTTGATGCGAGGGAAGCGAATGTAAAGAAATGTTTTAATAAAAATCCCTTTCCTCTCGATTATCTTTGAAGTGTTCTCGCGCATTTGCGATTAAGCCTTGGTGAAATGTAGCTCGGCGCTATGATAAAACTTCCATGTCTCTCGATTCCGCTTACGCTTTAAACAATTTCATTTAACTTCACACAAATGAGACAAAAATAAAGAAAAAACAGTGATAACAGTAATATGGGCGTGAGAACTAATCTTTTTACTTAACAGGAGAAGCCTCGAGAGGGCCATTTCATTTAAAAAGCCGGAGGGCGAAAAAGTTACAAGGACTTAAGCGGGCAAAAATAAAAAAGGGGGAGAGATTACATAAAAAGGGGTGGGGGTTATTGGACCTAGTCGCTGAGTTCGACGGGCCTATCCTCCTAACCCTCTTCGCCCCCGTCACCGGCAAACGCCCCCGCTCCGTCCTCTCCATTCCCGTCCTCGGGGTCATTGGGAGTGCTAGGCTCGGCCATCCGTTCCTTCCAGGTCTCGGGAGCCGGCGCAGAAGGCATTTGAACATCCTCTTCCCCCGATGACTCGCCCTTCGCAGTCTCCGGCATTGGAATATCGAGGCGGCGGAAGGCAAAGTTGAATTCGCTTCCTTGAAAGTCGAACTCTTTGGATTTCCCCGTCGAGGGCGAAGCCTCATCCACCGGCGCTCCGCTGTGGTCAAAGGAGAGCCCGACGGACTCTCGATCAAAGTCCTCTCTTAATTCGCCTCGAGTTTGAAGCTGGTCGAGGACCAGTTCTACAGCCTCCGCAGAATCCTGGAAATTGAGGTGCGTCCTGATGTAGTCGAACGCCTCACTCACGAAGAACCTCGAGAAGGCCCTCTTCACCCTCTTATGGCATCGTGCGGGGAATACCCATTCAGCTCTCTGAAGCCCCGCCTTAACGCCCTCGCCATAGTTGCGGAAGGCCTTGTCCTCTGCCTCAGCTACCCTCGCGTTAACTACCTTGAGGCGCTCTTTAGCGAAGTCTCGAGCCATTTCGGCCTCTTCGCACAACTCCCGCGTTTCCTACCAAGCTTTGGCCGTGCATTTGACTTCTTCGTCCAGACCCGTGCATTTCTTCTCGAGCTCCGCGATACGTGTCTGAGCAGATTTGAGAAGCTGCTGACTCTCCTGTAACTGCCCTCGGAGGGTATCGTTTGTCGAGGCCAATTCCCCAACGAGGACCTCGGTTTGTTCGAGGCACTTCTCCACCTCGGCGGGCGCTTGTTTATTTTTCTTCTTCTCCTCTCGGAGAATCCTTTTGTATTTATTCTTCCCCCGCCGGAAGACGCTCGCACGGCGGAGGAAATGGTGAGACAGTGGTACAACGACCTGCCCAGAAAAACAAGGAATGAGTAAAATTTCTGAAGATAGCAAAGGGAAAGGAAGGAGGAAGTCGTTTCTTTTCCCCAATTAGGGCGTTGGCCAGATTGGTCTCCAGCTCAACAATGGAACACTTTAACAGTGACCGATGGTCATCCGGTAGCTGAAGACCCCGGAGCAGGGCCAGATTCATCTTGGTATCCGTCTCGTTGGCCCCCACTTCGGTAATGCGGAGATTGGATTGATGATGCTCGAGGCGGACGGGATTGCTGGGCCCCGCATCCGCACACTTAAGGATCTCGTCCTCCTCGTCAGTATCTGAGGGCTCAGGACTCGCTGGTCCCTTGCCTTTGCCCGCGGGGGCTGATTTTTGCTTTTTGGCCCCTCGGGCAGCTTCCTCATCCGCTGCCCTCTTTCGAGAGCCCTCAGTACCCCCTTCACGAATAGAGACACCCGGCAAGACCCTTCGAGGGGCGGCACCCTTGGGACTTGGACGGGTTGAAGGCGCCGATTGTGCTGATCCAGTGGGGGGCTGGTAGATCTTACCCCCTTTCGAGGCGAAGCCTCGGTTGGGGTCGGAGTCTCAGTTGACGTAGGCCTTGGCGGAGGCCTTGGCGAAGTAGTAGCAGGGGCCGGCGCCCTAGAAGCTGGAGTTGGTGCCGATGTGGGAGCCTCAGTTCGAGGTGCGGATCGTTTCGAGGGCGCTGCGACACCCTCATCGCCCCGTGGGGCCGTTTCCTCCTCAGCCGGTGGTGTCCCTTCTGCAGGTGTTACCCCCTCAGCTGATCGAGGGATCCCAGCCTCTGTTTCTTCCCTGGCCCCAACACCTTGGCTGGAACCCTCCCCGGCCTCAGTATCCCTTCTCGGCCACCTTGTTTTTTGGGTGACGAGTCTGTGAAACGCCGTCACCCTGGGTCGTGGGGGCTGGGTTTGGCGCCTTTGGCGGTCGAGCCTCGCCAGCAACGCCTTGCGTGCATCCATAAGAATTTTTAGAGCTGCAAAAATAGGAGAAAATTCAGTGTCCTGCAAGATCCTCGAGAAAGTAACGCAAAAAAAAAAAAAGGGAACAAAGAGAAGGAAAACTTAGGCCCAAAGTTGCTCTCGGAGAAGGTTTGGTGCCGCGTACCGGGACGCTCGCTAGGGCCGGAGTCACCAGTGGCATTCGAGAGGCGGCACGCGCGGAGTATGTCCTCGGAGGTTAAGTAAACTGCGCACATCCTCCCCATCTTTGCCAAGTCCCCTACCTTTCCCTCGTCAAAACTGGGCTCCTCGTGGAAATGGTTTCGTCGTGGAAATGGTTTCGGTTAAGTATGGGAGGTTGACGCCAGTTTGAAGGCGTACCCAACTGTCCTCGATCCTCCACAAAGACAAACTTCCTCTTCCATCCCGATCCATGGGAGGATTTGAAGCCGTCCAACACCTTCGAGGAGCCGGAGCGAGCCGACAGATCCAAGAACCCAGGCTCATCCTCAACCGATTCGCCTGGGCCCGACCGAACCGATTCGTTCGATCTGAAAAACTCCAAAAAATTGGCCGGGCTTGCCTCCTCCTTCAAACACTTCATGATCACCACGAAGGCAATGATGATCATGATGGAGTTCGGCACCAATTGACAGGGGCAAACCCCAGTGAACTCCAATAATCGCCGGACTTCGGGGGGAAAAGGAAGGCACAATCCTGCCTCGAAGTGATGAAGATTGAGGCCCACGCACCCTTCCCGTGGCTCCACCATATTCTCCGTTGGGCTCGGCATGTGAATGGGGAACTGAACCCCATATTCTTCTCTGATTTTCTCGACCTCCGCCACCGTGATGTTGCTGGAGATATCCCGGGGGAGAGAGGTCGTCTGAAATTTGTCCATTCTGGCACCCCACGCCTTCGGGCTCTTTGCTGGGGACCCGCTCGGTCCTGCGTCCCCCCTAACGGGCCCCGTCGTCTTCCTCTTTGGGGGGGGGCGAACAACCTCCGGCGCGTTGCCCGGCGCCTCGCCTCTCGTGCCGCCCTCTGACGGCGCCCCGGCAAGCGTAGCTCCTGTATCCTCACTGGCGTGACCCGCCCCAGTGCCTGAAACCGACTGGGAGGGGAGGTGAACCTTCCTATCCGCCGCCAAGTCCTCAGGTGTGGGGTCAGAGTCGTCCAGTATCTTTCTCTTTGGTCCCATGGCGGCTAGGGTTTTTTACAAAAAAGAAGGGGAAATTTGAAAAGGAAAAGAAGATTCACCTGAAACGGCAGCGAGAACTTGAGAATGTTGTAAATGTGGTGGAAACCCTTAAACCAGTCGTTTTAGTATAGCAGGTGGAAGGAAAAATCGGAATGAAGTGAAACCCGCAACTATTTATAGGTTATACGGGAAATCACTCACCATTATGGCACCTCGAGCACAATGACTCATAAAGGCCTGCAATAATGGCGACAGAACACGCCCTTTCGCATGAAAACCCTTCAGCCGCCCAAAATTAATGAATGGGGACAGGACACGTCCCCCCAAATGGGCGCGTGGACTGACAGGCGGAAAAGGGGCGACTTTTCGTGCCCCAATGGCTTTTCAAATTCAAAAAATGAAGGGACGTCTGACATCCTACTAATAAATGCACTCTTGAAGGCTGACGTCCTCGTCACACTCAAGAGTGGGGGGGCTAATGATGAGTCAAACGCCACTTCACCATGCCACGTCATCGTAATTTACCAAAAATCACAAATCCGCCAAGTGTAGAATTGCTGCCCTCGAAGTCACAAAGGCCCTCGAAAGGGTTCATAAGCCAGCCTCGTTCCCTTAAGAAGACCCACAAAACGACAACAGGCCAACAAGGGTGCCCTCGAATGGAGGAACTGCCCTCGACGGTGCTCCCATCGAGGGCCAAATCCCACACTTAGCCGTTGCAAATATGGGTACTTTGACGGGACATGTACAACTGGATGTTACTGGCAGGTGCAGTTCACTGCCACCTACTGCATCACGTTGGCACATGGGTCCATCCCATCAGACGTGGGCGCATTAAATGCCAAGTCATAAATACAATCCTTGGTCATAAATGCCCAAGATATCCATTTAATGCCGGGTATGACCCCTCATTAATGATGAGTGAGAGCAGCCGCCAAAAGACTGGAAAAGGGGGACAAAAGGCACTTATTATAACAGCTACAGGGCTTAAAGTGACCGGATCCCACCAACCATGTCACATCAAGCTCCTCACTCTCATATAAAAGCTCTATACGGCTCTTCACTCAAGGGTAAAACACACATTACCTTGCAAACCAAGCTGATATTATTACTGTTCTCCTTCTTCTTCTTGAACCTACCACTAATTTGAGCGTCGGAGAGCCTACGCCGGGGCAAAACCGGCTAGTCTCACGTGTGCTTCTCCCTCTTTAGCAGGTGGGCCACCAGCAAATACTATTTCGGAGTGCGCAGTATTCGGACACGTGGACCAACCAAATCCGGACCGCATCAAATTGTATTCTTAAATATATAAACACAGAGACGCACACACACTATAGACAAAGTGAGAACGAAATCATGAATCAGAACACTTCATTTGTTAAACAAGTGAAACATTAATTTTTCCCAACATTGTCTTTGCAAAGGGATTAAAAAGACAGCCGTTGCAGGAATTAATAAAACCAATGCCCCCTAATACAACCGCCATAACTGCCTTCTTCCTTTGTGCTTAAAAACTTCAGCAACAATGGCATCAACAGTAAAAAAAAATAAAATACGCGTAATCATTTCGGACGATAAAATCGTCTGCTCAGGGACTGGGAGCCCTTTCGTCTGCATGTGTTTATACATCCACTGCCAGTTCTCCGGCGTCACCTCACCACCGAGGACTTGGATCACAGAGTCTCCGCTGCACAAGCCGATCTTGCAGCAATCTTCGAGTGATAGTCCCTTCACTAATCCGCATAAAAACCCACTTGCAAATAGATCCCCTGCGCACATTGCATCCACCGCCTTCGTGTCCCCTATTGCTGGCACCTGGACAACCTATAGAAAGAAAATTGATGTTGGGATACAAAATGAATGATATTAGTCTCTCTCACATAGGGACATAGTCAGAAATTTTTATTCAGGACATGCAAGATTGAATTTTTACAAAACATAGAGGGTAGTTATATTATTTTGATACATATATAGACTTGAGGGGAAAGAGGGGGAAGGGGGGCTGATGACCCTTACGGCCCTGTGACTCTGTCCCCGCTCTTAAAGTACCATATATGCCAAAAGACGAGCTGTAGAACTAAACTGAATTCTTTATTGATCACCAAAAATTTCAACCACACGATTCTTAGGTACTTTCAAGTGCATTACTTTACCCCCACAGTACTTTGAATTTTGATTCAAATATGGAATAAGAATCTAAAATACCAAAATAAGAACCGAAATGTTCCTCTTTCATTAATATTTTTGATTCCTTGTTTTATTCCAAATGGCGATTAGGGTCACAACTAAAATGTAACACGCACCTCTTTGCCATGTTTTGCAATGCATCCCTTTGCGCCTAATGTCACAACAGCCCACCTGCGGTGTTTCGAAATAAATTCAAGAGCCAACTCTGGATCGGCATTGTTTTCACCCCTGCAATTTTTCGATAGAAAGATCAGTAGCAGTTAATGAGGAACTATTCCAACCATAATCTACTTATCAACTCACGGAGACTTCAACAAAAGATTCTCTCTTTATGTCATGAAACATAAGAGGGTATACGGTATACACCAGTAGAGTTGTACACCATCAGATTTCTATATCACACTAACAACATTTTTACATACATCATTATATTCTCATCCAATGGTTTACAATTCAGCTGAGTGCATATACATTTGCGTGGCATAAAATTTCTCCTCTTTACGAACTTCCAACTTCCACACACACACACACATTCACACAAAAGAATAAATAAATAAGAGAAAAGTGCAAATGAACTTCAACCTCACTAGTTCTGTAGCTTCATCCTCATTCGCAAAGCAAAGGTCGATGCTCCCTGATTCCAGTAACTGTAAAAGTGGCAATCTAAATTTCAGCACCATCTGCAAAAGTAACATTATTATATAAAACATTGATATTAGAGGTTACTAAAGTATGATGTAATCTCAAGTTCAGTTTTCAGAATAATGTTTCAACTCTTCCAAAAAGTTTAATCCTAAACAACAAATACCTCAAAACTTGCAAGGTCTAGTGAAACAGAAACGACCTATTGCTTGGCAATCTTAATGGCATCTTGAATAACTTCTATGTTAAATATTGCATATCTCACCACTAGCCACTATACCATTGAAATGTAAGGTATCGATAAATTTGCAGGACGAAACAAACTATTAGCTTAATGAAACAAAGTATCAGATGCGTGTATTCTGGTTTACTTTATGAAACAACACATAATACAAAAACATTAAATTGTGAGAATTAGGAATTTAAAATCTCTAAGGCCAATCTTACCTTGGAGCCCTTCAAATCTGCTGCAGTCAAATCATTTGCCTGACAGGATAAAACCTATGAGATATAAATTTCCAAGTTCTCACCAAAAATATGAAAATTTTCTTCAACATGATAACATTGTATAGCAGACGAGGGTGTTCAGCTAAGCTTAAGAGATTAACAGTTCCTAAGATCCAGTGTTTGACGCTTCTAAGTTTCAAGATTTTATTATTATTATTATTATTATTTTCTTTCCAAAAATAAGTTGTCATAGCGTTCGGATAAAATAAAATAGGAGCAAAGAGCTTATAAAATGTTTCATGATCTTATAAGTTGTAGCTTTGTTTGGTAAGAATTAGAGCTTATAAATTCTTTTAAATATAAAAGTGATAGAAAATAATAAGGCATCACTGATTTCGTGTAAATAAATATTTTTTTTGAGAGGGTAGGGATGTTATATGGAAGAATAATAAAATATATATACATATATGTCGTTATGTTAGTTAAATATTAAACAACTTATATGTTGTTTCAGAAAAAAGTTAGTGGAGCTTACATTTCTTTAGGAACCTATAAGCTCCAGAAATAAGCAAAACATCTTAGTTTTTGAGCTTGTAAGTTCTTTTTGTGCAAAATATCCCCATACCACCTGCCACCATAAAATCTTAAAGTAAGCAAAATTATTTTGGAATGACTATAAGAGGAATCCGTATGGGAAGATACGGAAATGTAACTGTGCGGTAGTCCCATTTTAAAGCCTCAATCTTGAGATATCGACTTTGTAGAAGCTCATGTTGTCTATAACAAGCTTCCTTCCTCGTCATCCCCACACGCCCCAATAATCCCACACGTAATCCCAAAACCAGCAGCTAGGCCTCTAATTGTATTGGCAACACTTCCCCCTGCTATGGTCTTTAATGGAGATGTGTTTTCGGGGGGAAGCTAATATGCCAAATTAACCTCGCTCAAAATGCACTTTAGCTCATCGGCCGCAACCTAGTAAAGCAAAAGGAATAATAAATGTACTCTAAAACAAGCCTAATGGTCCAATGAGAAGCAAGTTACGCTGGTACATTCTTGACAGCAAATCAAGAAACATTGAGGTGATAAGATTATGCATTCTAACGAACAAGAATCTAAATACACGCGATGACATGTTTTTCAATATTATAGCTATCAAAAAGCACAACTTTCTTTAGAATACAATTAAAGCTCCACTCATTTCCGCAAACAGAGGCATAACTCACTTAAACAAAATGCTATAAAGTTAAATCAGTATACAGGTAACTATATGAAAGGATACATACAAAAAACACGAAATTCGTAATTCTTGAATAATATTTCATTGTGGGAGCCCAATAATATGCCATCCTCAGATTATAATAGCACTATTTGCACTTAATAAATTAATAATTACATTTTCAGCTAAAACACAGCATACAATTGCAAATTCTCAAGATCTCTCTCTCTCTCACACACACACACACAGGCAGCCAAAACAAATAAAAAGATCTCAATTTTGTAACAATATGAAACACAAGAAAACAAACAGAAAGCTATAAATTAAACAAAATCAACAACCACCCACGTTTGATCTCGAGTTCATGTAACACATCTCCTTCCAAAGCTCAAATGGGCATCCATAAAACCCATTAAAAACCCAAGATTCATCACAGAAATTAAAGAAACACACACACACAGAGACAGAGAACGAGGAGGGGGGTATACAGGGAAGGAGCCACCGGGCTCGCCTGGGATTCGGGGGAGGAGAGACCAATCAACTCTTGCCACGTGGTCCACCAGAGCTGACGGCTGTAGCCCCAGTGTCACCGGAGCTACAGCAGCAGTAGTATCACTATCGCCGCTGATTTTGCGATGAATTTCAACGCCATATTTAATTTTGTTAACAATTCTTGATTTTTCAGGGGGGCAATTAGAATTTACAGGGCTCTTGAAAGAGGATTCGGAAAATTGCCTAAAAAGACTCCTTTGAGTTAGTGACGGCAATGGGTCGGGTTTTCCGGTTCCTGATTCCCTCGGGACGGGTTTGGATCCAAAAAAATCGGGTTCGGATCAAGTCTCAGGTCTATTTGGGCCCAACCCGTATATATATGTATGTATATATATATTTAATATGTATAATATAAATAAATATAATTAAAAAAATCTTAAAAATTAAATTTGAAGTTGATTATTATTATTTCATTTGAATATGTTTTATTAGATTTTATGTACAATTTGAATATTTTTTTTAATTAAATTTTTTGTATAATTTAAAAATTATTGTTTTAAAAAAAGTTGTTAAAAAATAAAATTTTAATTATTAGGGCGGATTCGCGGGTCGGGTTTTGGCGGGTTGGAACGGGTTTATGAATTCGACAGGTTCAACCTCTCGGGTTCGGGACCTGTCGGGTTCGGGGACGGGTCCCGGGGCCAAAAATTTCTGACGGTTCGAGTCTCGGGTCTGGCCAAACCCATACCAGACCCGACCCGTTGCCATCCCTACTTTGAGTTTCCATTTAAGAGGCTAACCCTCAATTTCTTTTTCCTTTTCTTTTATGGGGGAAATTATTAAACTATCGTATTTAGGGTTTCATTAAGTGTAAGTACAAGTTAAGGGTTTGATTGTGGTCGAATTATAAATAAAAATTCTCAGTATGAGTTAACAGTGAAAAGAAAAGACAACAGAATATGACGTGGCATAATCGTCGACCGATAAAAAAAATCGTTCAGACCAATAGGTGGAGGCTACGAGTAAATAGTGAAAAGAAAAGCCAACTGCCTATAACATGGAACAATCGGTCGGCGGAATATAAATTTTATCATTCAGGACCCAATAGTCGGTGACCGTTTTAAAAATAACGTGCTCGACCAACGATCGTGTTATTTACGTGATATTTTTCAACATTCAATTGTCCACCGATCATATATCAATTACATGATCGATCAAACAAGCTTATTCATACATAATCGGTTGACTAAAGGGATCGGACACTCAATAAAGGTCTGAAGAAATTATGCGTGATCGAGCTCTTGATCCCAATCCAAAAAAGCACGTCGACTAACCGATACATGTGATCGACCAGCCACCAATCGTGTGAGTCCTGTGACGCAATCCAAACATAAAATAAGTACTTGGTTCTCTCGAAATCATGAGAGATCGAGCCCGCGATTTAGTCCATTAAACGTGATCGACCACCCGATATTCGTGAGTGATGACCGATCCATTTTTATGTTCGCCGCCCACGCAAGCCAAACAGACACCAAAAATACTAGTATTTATTATGTGAGTTCCGAACACATATTGAAAAGATATTCTCAATACGTTTTAACAATGAAAAGAAAAGACACCCGCATATGACGTGACACAATTGATCGACGATATTATTATCGTTCAAACCAATAGGTAGTGTGCCAAGTTAATATAACGTGATCGACCACCGATTGTGTTCATTACGTGATATTTTTAACCTTCAATCGTCCAACCGATCATACATCTATTACATGATCGATCAAACAAACTTATTCATACATAATCGGTCGACTTAACGGATCAGGCACTCGATAAAGGAAAGTGCATGGGTCTCTAGAAATTATGTAAGATCGAACTCTCGATGTAATCCAATAAAACATGATGCGACCGACCGATATTCGTGAGTGATTAACAGATCTATTTTTGCGTGCCTGCGCACGCAAGCCAAAAAGATAGCCAAAAATTCAATTATTTATTATGTGGGTCTCGAAACACATATCAAAAAAGATTGCCAAGTTAAAAGTATCGACTGACCGATTAGGGTAACCAGCTGAACGATCTCTTATGGGTCCGCGCACGCAAACCGATTGTGTAACCGCAAATGTCGTTCATCTTGCTGTCTTTATCCAAAAGACCCCTCGATTGCTCGATAGACTACAGTTTTCTATTCATCTTCTTCTTCTTTCATTCACCTTTCACCTACCGATTGTTCGTACTCCAAAAAAAAAAAAATAAATTTGGTCGATCGATCGACGTCACGAAAATGGAGCCAACTCAGGTCACATTGGGATGACGAAGAAGTAGCCAAAGCATTGCAACATCTAGTTTCCCAGATTGTTAGAGATATCAATGGGGTGAGATTCAGGAGACAGTGTCGAGAGAATAAGAAATGGCATGCGATGGCAATGAGGTAAATGCCCAAAAAACGGGAAATGCTGGTGTTGGTGATGATCTCGTGGTCGAGTGTGGCCCGGCTTGTATAATATAATAGTTTCTATTGAGAACATTTTTGATGAATAAATCAAGTTCCCTATCCCAGAAGATGGACCGTGCAATCCTCATGGAAAGACTTTACAGAGTGGTGATTCGTATCCGCACGGCATAGAAGGTGGTGAACGAAGATTCCAGACGGTTGCTTCACACAGTTCTTAAGCCTTCCCAGAGCATTGGAATAGCACCTTTTCGGGCCAACTCCTGCATTATTTGTTGCTCCGTAAGGTGTACACAGAAAAATGGCGGAGTTGTGGTTTGTTGTGGATACCAAACCTTTGAGGTTTGGTCTGCGGGAGTTTGCAGTGATCACGGGACTTATTGTGGTCCACTATCATCGGATGAGAAAGATACAAAGTAAGAAAGCCTCCAAGAATGCGAAAAGGTTCTTGGAAAGGGTTGTTCACGGTTTCAAAAAAGGCACTTAATGTTGTTGATTTATTGGGAAAAGATGAAGGATGACGATTTTACCCAAATAGAAA
>CM047880.1:95298-148164 GCA_026212405.1 Petrea volubilis | reverse complement strand
GATCATGATGGAGTTCGGCACCAATTGACAGGGGCAAACCCCAGTGAACTCCAATAATCGCCGGACTTCGGGGGGAAAAGGAAGGCACAATCCTGCCGCATCGAAGTGATTGAAAATTGAGGCCCCACGCACCCTTCCCGTGGCTCCACCCATATTCTCCGTTGGGCTCAGGCATGTGAATGGGGGAACTGAACCCATATTCTTCTCTGATTTCTACGACCTCCGCCACCGTGATGTTGCCTGGAGATATCCCGGGGGAGAGAGGTCGTCTGAGAATTTGGTCCATCTTGGCACCCCACGCCTTCGGGCTCTTTGCTGGGGACCCGCTCGGTCCTTGCGTCCCCCCTAACGGCCCCGTCGTCTTCCTCTTTGGGGGGGGGCGAACAACCTCCGGCGCGTTGCCCGGCGCCTCGCCTCTCGTGCCGCCCTCATGACGGCGCCCCGGCAAGCGTAGCCTCCTGTATCCTCACTGGCGTGACCCGCCCCAGTGCCTGAAACCGACTGGGAGGGGAGGTGAACCTTCCTATCCGCCGCCAAGTCCTCAGGTGTGGGGTCAGAGTCGTCCAGTATCTTTCTCTTTGGTCCCATGGCGGCTAGGGTTTTTTACAAAAAAGAAGGGGAATTTGAAAAGGAAAAGAAGATTCACCTGAAACGGCAGCGAGAACTTTGAGAATGTTGTAAATGTGGTGGAAACCCTTAAACCAGTCGTTTTAGTATAGCAGGTGGAAGGAAAAATCGAATGAAGTGAAACCCGCAACTATTTATAGGTTATAAGGAATAATCACGTCACCATTATGGCACCTCGAGCACAATGACTCATAAAGGCCTGCAATAATGGCGACAGAACACGCCCTTTCGCATGAAAACCCTTCAGCCGGCCCCAAAATTAATGAATGGGGACAGGACAAGTCCCCCCAAATGGGCGCGTGGGACTGACAGGCGGAAAAGGGGCGACTTTTCGTGCCCCAATGGCTTTTCAAATTCAAAAATGAAGGGACGTCTACATCCTAACTAATAAATGCACTCTTGAAGGCTGACCGTCCTCGTCACACTCAAGAGTGGGGGGGCTAAGATGAGTCCAACGCCAGCTTCACCATGCCACGTCATCGTAATTTACCAAAAATCCACAAAGCCGCCAAGTGTAGAATTGCTGCCCTCGAAGTCACAAGGCCCTCGAAAGGGTTCATAAGCCAGCCTCGTTCCCTAAGAAGACCCACAAAACGACAACAGGCCAACAAGGGTGCCCTCGAATGGAGGAACTGCCCTCGACGGTGCTCCCATCGAGGGCCAAATCCCACACTTAGCCGTTGCAAATATGGGTACTTTGACGGGACATGTACACTGGATGTTACTACTGGCAGGTGCCAGTTCACTGCCACCTACTGCATCACGTTGGCACATGGGTCCATCCCATCAGACGTGGGCGCATTAAATGCCAAGTCATAAATACAATCCTTGGTCATAAATGCCCAAGATATCCATTTATATGCCGGGTATGACCCCTCATTAATGATGAGTGAGAGCAGCCGCCAAAAGACTGGAAAAGGGGGACAAAAGGCACTTATTATAACAGCTACAGGGCTTAAAGTGACCGGATCCCACCAACCATGTCACATCAAGCTCCTCACTCTCATATAAAAGCTCTATACGGCTCTTCACTCAAGGTAAAACACACTTACCTTGCAAACCAAGCTGATATTATTACTGTTCTCCTTCTTCTTCTTGAACCTACCACTAATTTGAGCGTCGGAGAGCCTACGCCGGGGCAAAACCGGCTAGTCTCACGTGTGCTTCTCCCTCTTTAGCAGGTGGGCCACCAGCAAATACTATTTCGGAGTGCGCAGTATTCGGACACGTGGACCAACCAAATCCGGACCGCATCAAATTGTATTCTTAAATATATAAACACAGAGACGCACACACACTATAGACAAAGTGAGAACGAAATCATGAATCAGAACACTTCATTTGTTAAACAAGTGAAACATTAATTTTTCCCAACATTGTCTTTGCAAAGGGATTAAAAAGACAGCCGTTGCAGGAATTAATAAACCAATGCCCCCTAATACAACCGCCATAACTGCCTTCTTCCTTTGTGCTTAAAAACTTCAGCAACAATGGCATCAACAGTAAAAAAAAATAAAATACGCGTAATCATTTCGGACGATAAAATCGTCTGCTCAGGGACTGGGAGCCCTTTCGTCTGCATGTGTTTATACATCCACTGCCAGTTCTCCGGCGTCACCTCACCACCGAGGACTTGGATCACAGAGTCTCCGCTGCACAAGCCGATCTTGCAGCAATCTTCGAGTGATAGTCCCTTCACTAATCCGCATAAAAACCCACTTGCAAATAGATCCCCTGCGCACATTGCATCCACCGCCTTCGTGTCCCCTATTGCTGGCACCTGGACAACCTATAGAAAGAAAATTGATGTTGGGATACAAAATGAATGATATTAGTCTCTCTCACATAGGGACATAGTCAGAAATTTTTATTCAGGACATGCAAGATTGAATTTTTACAAAACATAGAGGGTAGTTATATTATTTTGATACATATATAGACTTGAGGGGAAAGAGGGGGAAGGGGGGCTGATGACCCTTACGGCCCTGTGACTCTGTCCCCGCTCTTAAAGTACCATATATGCCAAAAGACGAGCTGTAGAACTAAACTGAATTCTTTATTGATCACCAAAAATTTCAACCACACGATTCTTAGGTACTTTCAAGTGCATTACTTTACCCCCACAGTACTTTGAATTTTGATTCAAATATGGAATAAGAATCTAAAATACCAAAATAAGAACCGAAATGTTCCTCTTTCATTAATATTTTTGATTCCTTGTTTTATTCCAAATGGCGATTAGGGTCACAACTAAAATGTAACACGCACCTCTTTGCCATGTTTTGCAATGCATCCCTTTGCGCCTAATGTCACAACAGCCCACCTGCGGTGTTTCGAAATAAATTCAAGAGCCAACTCTGGATCGGCATTGTTTTCACCCCTGCAATTTTTCGATAGAAAGATCAGTAGCAGTTAATGAGGAACTATTCCAACCATAATCTACTTATCAACTCACGGAGACTTCAACAAAAGATTCTCTCTTTATGTCATGAAACATAAGAGGGTATACGGTATACACCAGTAGAGTTGTACACCATCAGATTTCTATATCACACTAACAACATTTTTACATACATCATTATATTCTCATCCAATGGTTTACAATTCAGCTGAGTGCATATACATTTGCGTGGCATAAAATTTCTCCTCTTTACGAACTTCCAACTTCCACACACACACACACATTCACACAAAAGAATAAATAAATAAGAGAAAAGTGCAAATGAACTTCAACCTCACTAGTTCTGTAGCTTCATCCTCATTCGCAAAGCAAAGGTCGATGCTCCCTGATTCCAGTAACTGTAAAAGTGGCAATCTAAATTTCAGCACCATCTGCAAAAGTAACATTATTATATAAAACATTGATATTAGAGGTTACTAAAGTATGATGTAATCTCAAGTTCAGTTTTCAGAATAATGTTTCAACTCTTCCAAAAAGTTTAATCCTAAACAACAAATACCTCAAAACTTGCAAGGTCTAGTGAAACAGAAACGACCTATTGCTTGGCAATCTTAATGGCATCTTGAATAACTTCTATGTTAAATATTGCATATCTCACCACTAGCCACTATACCATTGAAATGTAAGGTATCGATAAATTTGCAGGACGAAACAAACTATTAGCTTAATGAAACAAAGTATCAGATGCGTGTATTCTGGTTTACTTTATGAAACAACACATAATACAAAAACATTAAATTGTGAGAATTAGGAATTTAAAATCTCTAAGGCCAATCTTACCTTGGAGCCCTTCAAATCTGCTGCAGTCAAATCATTTGCCTGACAGGATAAAACCTATGAGATATAAATTTCCAAGTTCTCACCAAAATATGAAAATTTTCTTCAACATGATAACATTGTATAGCAGACGAGGGTGTTCAGCTAAGCTTAAGAGATTAACAGTTCCTAAGATCCAGTGTTTGACGCTTCTAAGTTTCAAGATTTTATTATTATTATTATTATTATTTTCTTTCCAAAAATAAGTTGTCATAGCGTTCGGATAAAATAAAATAGGAGCAAAGAGCTTATAAAATGTTTCATGATCTTATAAGTTGTAGCTTTGTTTGGTAAGAATTAGAGCTTATAAATTCTTTTAAATATAAAAGTGATAGAAAATAATAAGGCATCACTGATTTCGTGTAAATAAATATTTTTTTTGAGAGGGTAGGGATGTTATATGGAAGAATAATAAAATATATATACATATATGTCGTTATGTTAGTTAAATATTAAACAACTTATATGTTGTTTCAGAAAAAGTTAGTGGAGCTTACATTTCTTTAGGAACCTATAAGCTCCAGAAATAAGCAAAACATCTTAGTTTTTGAGCTTGTAAGTTCTTTTTGTGCAAAATATCCCCATACCACCTGCCACCATAAAATCTTAAAGTAAGCAAAATTATTTTGGAATGACTATAAGAGGAATCCGTATGGGAAGATACGGAAATGTAACTGTGCGGTAGTCCCATTTTAAAGCCTCAATCTTGAGATATCGACTTTGTAGAAGCTCATGTTGTCTATAACAAGCTTCCTTCCTCGTCATCCCCACACGCCCCAATAATCCCACACGTAATCCCAAAACCAGCAGCTAGGCCTCTAATTGTATTGGCAACACTTCCCCCTGCTATGGTCTTTAATGGAGATGTGTTTTCGGGGGGAAGCTAATATGCCAAATTAACCTCGCTCAAAATGCACTTTAGCTCATCGGCCGCAACCTAGTAAAGCAAAAGGAATAATAAATGTACTCTAAAACAAGCCTAATGGTCCAATGAGAAGCAAGTTACGCTGGTACATTCTTGACAGCAAATCAAGAAACATTGAGGTGATAAGATTATGCATTCTAACGAACAAGAATCTAAATACACGCGATGACATGTTTTTCAATATTATAGCTATCAAAAAGCACAACTTTCTTTAGAATACAATTAAAGCTCCACTCATTTCCGCAAACAGAGGCATAACTCACTTAAACAAAATGCTATAAAGTTAAATCAGTATACAGGTAACTATATGAAAGGATACATACAAAAAACACGAAATTCGTAATTCTTGAATAATATTTCATTGTGGGAGCCCAATAATATGCCATCCTCAGATTATAATAGCACTATTTGCACTTAATAAATTAATAATTACATTTTCAGCTAAAACACAGCATACAATTGCAAATTCTCAAGATCTCTCTCTCTCTCTCACACACACACACACAGGCAGCCAAAACAAATAAAAAGATCTCAATTTTGTAACAATATGAAACACAAGAAAACAAACAGAAAGCTATAAATTAAACAAAATCAACAACCACCCACGTTTGATCTCGAGTTCATGTAACACATCTCCTTCCAAAGCTCAAATGGGCATCCATAAAACCCATTAAAAACCCAAGATTCATCACAGAAATTAAAGAAACACACACACACAGAGACAGAGAACGAGGAGGGGGGTATACAGGGAAGGAGCCACCGGGCTCGCCTGGGATTCGGGGGAGGAGAGACCAATCAACTCTTGCCACGTGGTCCACCAGAGCTGACGGCTGTAGCCCCAGTGTCACCGGAGCTACAGCAGCAGTAGTATCACTATCGCCGCTGATTTTGCGATGAATTTCAACGCCATATTTAATTTTGTTAACAATTCTTGATTTTTCAGGGGGGCAATTAGAATTTACAGGGCTCTTGAAAGAGGATTCGGAAAATTGCCTAAAAAGACTCCTTTGAGTTAGTGACGGCAATGGGTCGGGTTTTCCGGTTCCTGATTCCCTCGGGACGGGTTTGGATCCAAAAAAATCGGGTTCGGATCAAGTCTCAGGTCTATTTGGGCCCAACCCGTATATATATGTATGTATATATATATTTAATATGTATAATATAAATAAATATAATTAAAAAAATCTTAAAAATTAAATTTGAAGTTGATTATTATTATTTCATTTGAATATGTTTTATTAGATTTTATGTACAATTTGAATATTTTTTTTAATTAAATTTTTTGTATAATTTAAAAATTATTGTTTTAAAAAAAGTTGTTAAAAAATAAAAATTTTAATTATTAGGGCGGATTCGCGGGTCGGGTTTGGCGGGTTGGAACGGGTTTATGAATTCGACAGGTTCAACCTCTCGGGTTCGGGACCTGTCGGGTCGGGGACGGGTCCCGGGGCCAAAAATTTCTGACGGTTCGAGTCTCGGGTCTGGCCAAACCCATACCAGACCCGACCCGTTGCCATCCCTACTTTGAGTTTCCATTTAAGAGGCTAACCCTCAATTTCTTTTTCCTTTTCTTTTATGGGGGAAATTATTAAACTATCGTATTTAGGGTTTCATTAAGTGTAAGTACAAGTTAAGGGTTTGATTGTGGTCGAATTATAAATAAAAATTCTCAGTATGAGTTAACAGTGAAAAGAAAAGACAACAGAATATGACGTGGCATAATCGATCGACCGATAAAAAAAATCGTTCAGACCAATAGGTGGAGGCTACGAGTAAATAGTGAAAAGAAGAGTTAAATCCATTTTTAGTCCCATAGGAAATCGTCAATTTCACATTTAGTCCCACAGGATACGTTTTTACACATTTAGTCCCATAGGACACGTTTTCTCGCCACATTTCGTCCCACCGGCGGATTTTTTTAACAAGATCCTTGGCTGCTGCGTACGTGTCCGGGTAAATGACTGAAGTGGCATTTTCTGGCGGTGACATGGCCCTTTTAGTGCTGACATGGTCTTTTAATTGCTGGTTGGAGGGAAAAAAACAAACTTGCAACAGAAAAGGGAGGGAAAATTGCCCTAGCCCCACAAATAAAAGCCCTAATTTGTGACCCTCATCTTTATTTGGTCCACAAGTCGGTGAGAGAGAAAAAACTTGGGAACGAGAAAAGCCACCATGGATCGACAAAGAGGGCGCGAGCTGTGTGACTGCGGCAAACCCATCATTAGGAAGACTTCATGGACGGATGAAAATCCAGGTAGAAGGTTTTTCTGTTGTGTCGATTCGAACGATGGATTTGGTTGCAATTTCTTCGAATGGGATGATCCACCCATGTGCGAGCGTGCGAGGGCAGTAATTCCGGGGCTGCTTCGTCGAATTAATCGGATGAGGGATGACCTTGTTGAGTTTGAAGAAAGAATTGGGGCTTTGAAAAATATAGAAGAAGAGAACAAGGCTTTGAAAAGGAAGAAGAAGCTGTTTTTGGTGCTGCTTATTATTTCTTGGCTACCTGCGGTGTTGAGGATGTTTGGGGGAAGTAGCGTGAAGTCTAGGATGCTACTATTAGAATGAAGTGTTCGAAAACTGGGCATTTCATGTATGTGTAATGGTTGTAGTTGTATTAGGGGGTGCATTTGTAATTTTTTGAGATCTTTGTGTGCATGGTGTTTGCACTTGGCAAATGTATGAATACCCCCGCTATCTGTATGAATGTGTTTATATATGTACAGCCTTTGTATTAAATGCATTGTTTTGTTATGCAAATGTGTATATGCAAGCAACAATGTACACAAAGTTAGGCCATAACCTGTCTTCATAACACAAAAATTGCAAAATAAACTAACTTCCATTGAACCATCTTGTTCATTACACAATGACATTCTAAGAACCAAAAGTGTTGAAAACCACTCCTAGTAGATGGTGAAATGGCTACAAAAAACCATTGTAGAGGATGTAATTACAATTGTTCAAAATAAAGCCAAAACATAGCTTTCATACATTTGTGCAAAATAAAGGCAATGACACTGCCATATCTACTTAAGATTGTTCCCTTTCTTGCTGGTTTTCTTAGTCTTCTCACCCTTCTCCATAATTGCACCAGTCAGATTCTTCATCGTCACAAACTTTTTTCCATCTTTGATTATCACAGGCACATTGCCATGAGTGCTGAATTGGGAAGTCATCGCTTGAGGATTTGACACAAATTGATGCTTAGTTCCAGCCATGGGTGGAGGTGCTCTGATTTTGACCATTGGCTGCATCATCAGCATTTGAGGAGGTGTTTGCAATGGGTAGCACGAAGGAGGCATGTTCATAACAGATGTGGTGCTCTGTGTTGGTGGCTTGAAAGTCTTTTTCCTTGCCTATTTGACATGAAACATAAATGTATTACATATAGAACTACTCAAAAAATGTAACAAGTAATTATGCCACTTACAGTCATTTTGGGGGCCAAGTTAGTAGTAGAACCACCTTCATTGTGCTCACTTTCATTTGTCTGTTCACCAAAGAAAGCAACAAAATTATATATTAGCATTCAATCATATCCATGTCCCTTGATTGTCAATCAAAATAAACAAATATGGACGAAACATATAGGAGAGAACTTACAACAGTAGTTGAAATAACATTCACTGGAATTTCCATCCCTTGACTTATAATTGCATCTTGACTTAGAGGAGGTGCCTCTTCTTGGGGTTGAGTCATAATGTCTTGTGGAATATCAGAAGTAATTGGCACATCATTAGATGTGCCAACACTTTCTGAAAGCTTCTTCATTTTACATCCTTTTCTGTTATGCCCAATTTCACCACAAAACTTGCATGTAATCTTGTATTTCTGCCTTCCAAGCTGCATAGGAATATCCACGTCCCTCTTTCTTGTCTTGCCCTTTGTTGGCACCTCATGTGCATCAAATCTTCTTGCCTTTTTTGGTCTGCCTCTTGCCCTTCCAAAATTTGGTGGAAGAGGTGGGATATAACCTGTCTTATCCCATAGCTTTGGTCCATCCATTGGTAAGATCGCAGATTCATATACTCTGTTGAAAGTCTGAACAGAGTAACATGAATGCACATAGTCTTCTGGATCATGTGTTTCTGCACAAATAGCACTGATCCCATGTTTACAAGGGATTCCAGTGAGATCCCATTTTCTGCACGAACATGAGTGCATCATCAAGTCAACTGTGTACCTATCACCAGTGAATGTGCTGATCTCATAATGCCATTCATCACTCTTTGTGGGAATACACTGGCCAACCTTTTTCATATGGTTATCAATTACTTTTTTGGCTGCTGGACATATTTTTCTACCCTCCCACCTCCTTTCAGCATGATCTCTGTTGTCTGCCATCCTTTTCATCAAATACTCTCTAATCCACTCAAGCATAGTTAAGATTGGACTCTCTCTGGCTTCCATAATGACAGCATTGAAAGATTCACAGATATTATTCAAGAGCATGTCACACTTTGGATATGTACTAAAGTGTGACTTACTCCACTGTGAAGGCGGCTTATCAGAAAGCCATTCCAAACATTTGACATCCAATTCCCCAATTTGTTGCATTGCCTTATCAAAGTCAGGGACTGTACAAGCCTTTGCAGCTGCCCACAAGGCTTTCTTGTAGGCCAATCCTGTGAAACCAGCACTCCTCATGTTGCCATACAAATGCCTCAAACAAAATCTATTATCAGCACCAGGAAGCACATTCTCAAAAGCAGGTATTAAACCCTTTTGTTTATCAGACATTAATGTGTATACATCATCTCTTTGTATTAAGTCTTCCTTCAAAAGGTTTAAAAACCACTCCCAGGACTCCTTATTTTCAACCCCAACCACAGCATAGGCTAATGGAAACAAACAATTATTTGGGTCAATAGATACAGCTGTTAGTAAAATGCCCTTATGTGGCCCTTTTAAGTGACACCCATCAACCCCTACGATGGGCCTACAGCCTGCAAGAAACCCCTTTTTCATTGCCTCAAAACATACATAGAATCTATGGAATTTTTTCTGGCCTTCTCTGTCATCTTGATTTAATTGCAAGATTATAGTACTCCCTGGATTTTTCTCCCTTAAAGCAGAGGCATAATCCCACAACTTCCCAAACTGGTCATTGTAATCACCTTCTATTGATTTTAGAGCTTTCCTCTTGGCTCTATAAGCCTTTTTCACACTAATATCACAGTTAATCTCATTCATGGCCTCACGCATGAACCCCTTAACATCCTTTTTTGGATTAGCCCTGAATGACTCCTCAAATTTTTTTGACAACCAAGTAGAATTTACATTATTCACATGCCAAATCCTACTACACTTGTGATTGGCATTGTAGTGCCTAATCTGGAAGGCTTCTTCATTATTCACCTTAAGTGCATTAATTTTCCATTCACAGTTCACTGCTTCACATCTAGCATAGATTCTCCTCAAATCATTTTTGGTTATTTTCAAGTTTCTCCCACTCTGAATTGCATGGGAATGTACAGCCTCTCTAAACTCAAACTTAGACCCAAATTTTAAGCCAATATTGAATCTAGGATCATAAGTATCATTACAGTTAAAAATAGGATTTGCATTGTTTGGGCCCTCATCATAAGATGAAACATCACTACTAAAATCATCACCACTACAACCCCCAACAGTGTCATCACTACAAATTGAACTCTCACTACCTTCATCAACTAACCCATGACCAACCCACTCCACATCTTGGTCTATGTTATTGTCATAATGAAAATCATCATCATCATCCTCGCTTTCATCTTCTAATTCAAACTCAACATCATCAGATTCACTTCCTACATTATCCAACCCCAAAGCATGTTTGCTTGATGCATTGACATTCAAATTAAGACCACTATTATCACCCTCAGAATCAAAGCCACTAATCAAAACATCACCAGCACACCCAAACATGTAATCAAACTCAAAGTCATTATGCAAAACATTGTCACTAACATCAACTTCATTCTGAATTACACTTTTCCCCTTGTCAATATTTTTAGATGTTCCAGTCTCAACACACTTCCCCTGATCAATTGTTTTAGTTGTTTCTTGTGCAACACCAGGTTTTCCACAAGGGTTTTCAGCCTCAAGATACACTTTAATAACTGGAGACTTACTATCTAACAATTGAAAAATATCAGTTTCAAATTGGATTAGCCTGAACTTTTTAAACCCATCAACCCTATAATATTTCTTAGGACCTAAATAGCCCAACTTCTCACACAGTTTATCTAGCTTAAGGATGCTAAATGACCTGGAATCTACGAAGTCAAATGTGCTGACATTACCTCCCTCATACACTGCCCTACGTTGCATAAGGATCTGTCCCCCATGCCAAACCCTCAATGTTCTGAAATACTCCAGCCTCCCTGCACATTAAAAAACCACCCAACAAAAACCTTAATTAGCCATATCACACACTTAATTTGGGTCATTAGCATAACACACATAATAAAAATCGAAGATCTTGTTAAAAAAAATGGGAAAATCAACTTTATAATGGGACCACATTGCATTATTCTCTCACCCACCACCAAAAATATTCCATTCAAAACACAATGGGACCACATTGCATTATTCTACACACTTTTACTCACACACAAACAAAAAGACACCAGTTTCAAAAACAAAAACACGACAAGAACCCTCTTTCATTCAGGAAGAATAAATGACAAAACTAATTTTTTAAACTCATAATTTTACAAAAACTCACCATAATCAGGTGGCCCTTCGTGGCCACGCTCCGCTGCCCTAAGCATTTTCAACACCAATAACGATGGCTATTCGCTCAAAATAGCCAAACTCTTGTTCAAACGTCGATCGCTCAAGAAACAGATATGTTGAAGGTACGATTTACAGTGAGGGAGAAAGGGGCTAGGGTTATTTTTGGGGGAAAATGGATTATTTCGGCTCAGCTGGAAATGAGATAACAAAAAGGCCACCAAAAATTCATCCACTCAGCAATTAAAAGACCATGTCAGCACTAAAAGGGCCATGTCACCGCCAGAAAATGCCACTTCAGTCATTTACCCGGACACGTACGCAGCAGCCAAGGATCTTGTTAAAAAAATCCGCCGGTGGGACGAAATGTGGCGAGAAAACGTGTCCTATGGGACTAAATGTGTAAAACCGTATCCTGTGGGACTAAATGTGAAATTGACGATTTCCTATGGGACTAAAAATGGATTTAACTCTGAAAAGAAAAGACAACTGCATATAACATGGAACAATCGGTCGGCGGATAAATTTTATCATTCAGACCGATAGGTAGAGTGACCGTTAAAAATAACGTGATCGACCAACTGATCGTGTTCATTTACGTGATATTTTCAACATTCAATTGTCCAACCGATCATATATCAATTACATGATCGATCAAACAAGCTTATTCATACATAATCGGTTGACTAAAGGGATCGGACACTCAATAAAGGTCTGAAGAAATTATGCGTGATCGAGCTCTTGATCCAATCCAAAAAAAGCACGTCGACTAACCGATACATGTGATCGACCAGCCACCAATCGTGTGAGTCCTGTGACGCAATCCAAACATAAAATAAGTACTTGGTTCTCTCGAAATCATGAGAGATCGAGCCCGCGATTTAGTCCATTAAAACGTGATCGACCAACCGATATTCGTGAGTGATTGACCGATCCATTTTTATGTTCCCGCCCACGCAAGCCAAACAGACCACCAAAAAATACTATTATTTATTATGTGAGTTCCGAGAACACATATTGAAAAGAATATTCTCAATACGTTTTAACAATGAAAAGAAAAGACACCCGCATATGACGTGACACAATTGATCGACCGATAATTATTATCGTTCAAACCAATAGGTAGTGTGCCAAGTTAAATATAACGTGATCGACCAACCGATTGTGTTCATTTACGTGATATTTTTTAACCTTCAATCGTCCAACCGATCATACATCTATTACATGATCGATCAAACAAACTTATTCATACATAATCGGTCGACTTAAAGGATCAGGCACTCGATAAAGGAAAGTGCATGGGTCTCTAGAAATTATGTAAGATCGAACTCTCGATGTAATCCAATAAAACATGATCGACCGACCGATATTCGTGAGTGATTAACAGATCTATTTTTTGCGTGCCTGCGCACGCAAGCCAAAAAAGATAGCCAAAAAATTCAATTATTTATTATGTGGGTCTCGAGAACACATATCAAAAAAGATTGCCAAGTAAACGTGATCGACTGACCGATTAGGGTAACCAGCTGAACGATCTCTTATGTGGGTCCCGCGCACGCAAACCGATTGTGTAACCGCCAAATGTCGTTCATCTTGCTGTCTTTATCCAAAAGACCCCTCGATTGCTCGATAGACTACAGTTTTCTATTCATCTTCTTCTTCTTTCATTCACCTTTTCACCTACGCGATTGTTCGTACTCCAAAAAAAAAATAAATAAATTTGGTCGATCGATCGACGTCACGAAAATGGAGCCAAACTCAGGGTCACATTGGGATGACGAAGAAGTAGCCAAAGCATTGCAACATCTAGTTTCCCAGATTGTTAGAGATATCAATGGGGTGGAGATTCAGGAGACAGTGTCGAGAGAATAAGAAATGGCATGCGATGGCAATGAGGTAAATGCCCAAAAAACGGGAAATGCTGGTGTTGGTGATGATCTCGTGGTCGAGTGTGGCCCGGCTTGTATAAATATAAATAGTTATAAATTGAGAACATTTTTTGATGAATTAAATCAAGTTCCCTATCCCAGAAGATTGACCGTGCAATCCTTCATGGAAAGACTTTACAGAGTGGTGAATTCGTATCCGCACGGCATAGAAGGTGGTGAACGAAGATTCCAAGACGGTTGCTTCACACAGTTCTTAAGCCTTCCAGAGCATTGGAATAGCACCTTTTCGGGCCAACTCCTGCATTATTTGTTGCTCCGTAAGGTGTACACAGAAAAATGGTCGGAGTTGTGGTTTGTTGTGGATAACAAACCTTTGAGGTTTGGTCTGCGGGAGTTTGCAGTGATCACGGGACTTAATTGTGGTCCACTATCATCGGATGAGAAGATACAAAGTAAGAAAGCCTC
The DNA here is from genome assembly GCA_026212405.1 of Petrea volubilis. Classification (NCBI taxonomy): domain Eukaryota; kingdom Viridiplantae; phylum Streptophyta; class Magnoliopsida; order Lamiales; family Verbenaceae; genus Petrea; species Petrea volubilis. The sequence goes on along the minus strand of CM047880.1, from coordinate 134,261 downwards.
CAAGAATGCGAAAAGGTTCTTGGAAAAGGTTGTTCACGGTTCAAAAAAGGCACTTAATGTTGTTGATTTATTGGAAAAGATGAAGGATGACGATTTTACCCAAATAGAAAATTTTCGGATATTTCTTTTATGGTTTCTGCATGCTGTTCTTTTGGCAAGAGATGACCACAAGGCCATCAACTATGATTATTTGTTATTTGCCAATAATTTCAAGTTCTTCAACTCATACCCTTGGGGAAGGATAGCCTTCCAGAAGACTGTGGAGAGTATTCAGGGAAAAGATATGATCCGAATACATGGGAATTAGGCCAAAGATGGTCACAAAACTCATGCAACATACAATATTTTTGGTTTTTTGTGGGCCTTATTGGTAAGGAGCTCATTTTTTTTTTATATATATTGTTAGTGTATCAGCTATATACAATTCATGAATTTCTTTATTTCATGTGCATTTAGGTGTTCATGTACGAGGCAATCCCTATAATTGGAGAAAAACATGGGGATCCTTATGATGTAGAAGGAGATCAATCATTGCCGCTTTCGAGAATGGCAAAATGGCATACAAAGAAAGGAAGCATTTGGGATTATGATGCCATTGATGGGTCAATAAAAAAAATGGCGTAAGTTTTATTGCTATTTTGTAGAATTGTTTACATCTTAAATCTGTGTGAAGAGAATCTAAGGGGATTGGTCAATCGATTGGTTGTAGAGAATAAATAAATTTTTTATTGGTTGAACGATTATATGAATCGGTCGAACGATTTTTTGAAAAAAAAAAGTATGCGTGTTGTCCAGAATGTATGATTATTGTATCGGTCAAACGATTTCCCTTATCGATTGAACGAACTTTTGACAAAAAAGTATGCATGTGTTGTCGAGAATATATGATTACTTGTATCAGTCAAATGATTTCCCTTATCGGTCGAACGATTTGTTGATCAAAACTTAAGATGAGCTAGCCTGCACGATCTTATAAGGGAGATAAAATATAGTGCTAAGCTAGACAAGGCAGATAAGGCATCTTCCCAAGCACAAGTGACATCTCCCCAAGCACTAGTGGCATCTCCTGTCATAGAACCTGTTGTTCCACCATCTTCTTCTGTGCATCATGAGGAGTTAGTTGCACAATTGAAAAGTATGGAGACAGCGGTACAAATGTTGTACCAAACACATATTAGCAAACCTCTCTCTCGACCACCTTCTTCTGAGCCTTCTCGTATGCATCAGGAGGAAATAATTGCACTATTTAAAGGGATGGAGAAGAAGATTGACTTTGTCTCTACATATTCTTCTGAGCCTTCTCGTGTGCATCATGAGGAGATCATTGCACTATTTAAAGGGATGGAAAAGAAAATTGACTTTGTCTCTACATCTGTAAATGAGCGGCTTGATAAGATCGAGCAAGAGATTGAGTTAATGAATAAAAAATTGCATGTAGAGGTAGGAATTGTGGATGGAGGTTCTTCAGATACAGGTGTAGAAGCTGAATAGATGCATGTTGACCCGAAGGAAACGAGTATAGAAGGAAAGAGAATAGTTAGGACTAGAAAAAAAAAGCAACTACATGTTGTCCCCATTCGTCCCAGCTGATAAGAAGCGAAAGAAAGCCAAAAAGAGTGAAACTACTGAAAAAGAGCCTATGATTGTTGTTGATATGTTCACCCCGTGGGTAACGATGAAGTGATGGCCTTTGAAGAATGGTACAACAAGGCAGAGAGGGAAACATTATCGATATGGGGTCAGACGGGTGTCAATATGGATTGGAGATATTTCAAGATTCTATTGAGCTAGGATGCTTGGCTTGTGGATACGTAAGTTTACTAAACACACCTATATATATATATATATCATTTAATATATCTCTATCAACATCTTTGTGACTTTAAACTCATTTTCTCACGGATTATATTCATTCATATTGGTGCAGCATATTGATGAGGCAATAGCTCTAATGAATGTTAGACAACGGAATTATCCACACGTATACCAGCAGGATTGTTGCTTTGTGGATACCATCTTTTCAAGTTACTTGAAAGCCGCTTGGGAGAGGGCCTTGAATCATATTATCAAAAAAAAGGTTGGTACCATCCACTCCGATGGTCACATTGATAATGAGACTTTAGAGAAAGCCCTTGCAAAAGTCCCGATCTCTAGTTCATTATTTGACTATCCTAATGGGAGATCACCGAACAATGGCCATCATTGGTGGAATTGTTCGAAAATCTATGGTGTTCTCAATGTGAATAACAACCATTGGGTTGGGGTTGTGTGGCACATAGAGAAAGGGTCAGTGGAAGTTCTTGATTGCAATCGTAGATGTCACAGTGAAAAGGACATGGAGACGGCAATGCGTGGTCCATGTTACATATTTTCGAAGGTGTTGAAGAAAAGTGGCAGATTTCACTACCTAAATCAAGATTTGTTTGATCAGAAATGGGATTACATGTATCGCGGCACATGTCCACATAACGATGGAGGGTATGTATTTAAAAATTGTTCTTATTTCCTTTGACCCTCATCTTTTATTTTTAGATTATCGTAATGCACTTTTTGTGTTTTATAGTGGGGACTGTGGCGTATATACATTGAAATTCCTCGAATTTGACCACACCAACACCACAGTAGAGCTGTTGAATGACCAAAAAACTGCTTATTGTCGAACAAGAATGTGTGTGGAGCATTTCATTTGAGATATGGATCCTATGGTTGTTGATGATTAAATTGTGTAACGATGTATGACTTGGGACCACTTAGATCTAGTGTACAAAATTTGTTTTGTGAGTCGAACGATTAAATGTATCGGTCGAACGATTTCATTAATCGGTTGACCGATTTTATGTATAGATAGAACGATAGTACCCATCGATCTACAAATTTTTTATATCGGTCGAACGACTTGTGCATTTAAGGGGAATCGGTCGGCCCGATAAACGAATCGATTGCCCAATATGTGATACGATAATGAAAAAAATCATGGTTTTTAGTAAAAAATTTTGAACATTTGAGGGGAATCGGTTGGACTGATACCAAAATCGGTCTTCCGATCATGTGCATTTCTATTGCCCAATATATGATACGATAATGAAAAAATATCATGGTTTTTACTAAAATATTCAAACATTTGAGGGGAATCAGTCGGACCGATACCCAAATCGGTTTGATAATCATTTGCAATTCTGTGGTTCAATAATGTGATACGAAAATGAAAAAAAAAATCATTACTTTTACTAAAGAAAATTGAACATTTGAGGGATCGGTCGGACCGATACCAAAATCGGTCTTTCGATCATGTGCATTTCTATTGCCCAATGTATGATACGATAATGAAAAAATATCATGGTTTTTACTAAAAAATTCAAACATTTGAGGGGAATCGGTCGGACCGATACCCAAATCGGTCTGACTATCATTTGCATTTCTATTGTTCAATAATGTGATACGAAAATGAAAAAAAAATCATTACTTTTACTAAAAAAGTAAAATTGGACATTTGAGGGGATCGGTCGGACCGATACCAAAATCAGTCTTTCGATCATGTGTATTTCTATTACCTAATATGTGAAATGATAATGAAAAAAGAATCATTGTTTTTACTAAAAAAATTTGAACATTTGAGGGGAATCGGTCGGACCAATACCCAAATCGGTCTACCGATCATGTGCTTTTCTTTTACTACAAAAAGTTTGAAAATATGTGAGGGATCTGTCGGACCGATACCCAATTCAATCTGCCGATCACGTGAAAGATGTTAAATATTTGACTTATTTTTAATTGTAACTTCATCATACTCTGTTAATTGAGTATTTAGTTGGCGAAACGTTTTAAAAATGGGAGTAATGGTCGTTATTAACAGAAGAAAGAGCTCATCAAGTTACATTGTGACCAACCAACGAATCTTTTCTGATCACTATATTGCATCACAAATGGAGTTTCTCTTATTTTCGTTTGTAATTATTCATCGTGACAACGGAAACGATGTTTCACTTATTCATTTTTTTAGTAATAAGTGATACAATGTTGACAATACTGTATTTTCTGAAGTAAATGGTCAGCAATATGCTATACGATGTTGAAAAAAAAAGAAATCATTATTTTTAATAAAAATATTCAAAAATATGTGAGGGATCTGTCAGACCGATACCCAAATTGGTCTGCCGACCATGTGAAAGATGTTAAAATATTTCACTTATTTTTAATTGCAACTTCATCATACTTTGTTAATTGAGTATTTAGTTGGCGAAACAGTTTAAAAATGGGAGTATTGGTCGTTTTTAACAGAAGAAAGAGCTTATCAAGTTCCATTTCGATGAACCAACTAATCTTTTCCGATCCCCATATTGCAACATAAATGGAGTTTCTCTTATTTTCATTCGTAATTATTCAACGTGACAACGGAATTGATGTTTTAATTATTCATTTTTTTTAGTAATAAGTGATACAATGTTGACAATACTATATTTTCTGAAGAAAATGGTCAGCAATATGCTATACGATGTTGAAAAAAAAAAAAGAAATCATTATTTTTAATAACAAAGTTCGAAAATATGTTAGGGATCTGTCTGACCGATACCCAAATCGGTTAGCCGATCACGTGAAATATGTTAAATATTTTACTTATTTTTAATTGCAACTTCATCATACACTACTAGAAAAAAGGCATTTAGCCACGGATTAGCCACGAATTTTTCCCGTGGCTAAAAGTGGGGTGGCTAATCTTCGCCACGACTTTTTAGCCACAGCCAAACCGTGGCCAATTTTGGCCACCTTTTTGTTGGACCGGCGTGGTAGCCGTGGCTAAGCCGTGTCCCTTAGCCACGGCTTAATCCTTGGCTAATTAGGCCAGAAATCATCAAATTTTGCCTGTTTCGTTCCAAACCAGCTTGCAACCTATTTTTAGTATTGCCAATCAAAAAACACAAGCATTCCAATTATCCAATCAAAATGACGATCACAGATCATCCAATACCAAATGCATAATCAAATATGAATCAAAATGACGATCACGGATCGTCCAACACCAAATATATCGTCAAATAAAATTTAGAAAGAGTCAAATATTGCTAATACATTACAAACTTAGAGCAGTTAGAGAATACAAGTTATTAAAATATCAGAAAGTGTCAATGTCTAATAAGGTCCAACACCATCATCGTCATCATTATCATCGTGCTCGTCATCACGTATGTAATTTGGAGGAGTGTGTCTGGAGGTGGATCGCTATCCTCCCGATGAAGTCCTATGAGAACCCCTCTGTTGGGTGGGGGTGGACTGTACATGAGGTGAACCAGCTGACGAGTGTGGCTGATTAGGCGAAGAGGCGAACGCACCTTGGGTCAAAATTTGAACGCTCTGAAGCAAGGCATTGAGGGTCTGCTTCACCTCAATTAATTCGGAGGATTGTTTCTCCTCGAACCTGTCAAACCTTCGCTTCAACTCAAGCGTACCTGGATCCTCCCATTTTGAAGGATAAGTATGGGAGCTCGAAGTTCCCGTACTAGGTGATCCACCTGGCACGCCGTACCACCGACCCTTATTCGGTTTAGCACAGTCTCTTTCCACACCTATAAATCCGTGAATATAATTAGATTTAGCCGTAATATATCATTAATATGTATCTATATATTATATTAGAATATGAAAAAATTGAAAGTTATTTTGACTTACATCGAGCTTGGATGGTCGAGGTAGGGGGTGCCATCAGCAGATTGAGGAGGTGGCTGGGAATTAATTTCTTCCCACTTCTCCTTAAATCCGTTCTACGAGTTTTGAGGTCGAAACATTAGCTACAATGTCAAAAATATCAATATTAAAATTGAAACATAATGAATACTCACAAATGAACACTCCGCCCTCTCATCAGACCATTTCATTTCCCCATTCTCATCTTTATAAGAGTAAAGATGCAGGAATAACTGATCCACGGTCAGAGGATACCCCAATTGAGCTTCCTGTGATAAGATATGTAATATTTTAATACGATATAACACAATAATCACTATCAATCATAATTTTGAAGTACTTATGAAATACACATACTAACCAGCTCGTCATTATAAGTTAGGTGAGATTTTGAACCACCTTTGTGGCCGGTCATTCCCCTTCCACCAGAATCAGAAGCCCGATTAGCTTTGTTCATTGCGATCTTTTTAAGAAAACTGGGCAACCCCCATTTTGTTTGCAGCTCTTGCCAAGCGTCATCTCCGATCCACTCCGACCTCTTATTATTACGACGAGCCTTGTTAAGCTTATTCTTCAGGAGGTCCGATCACTTATGCTCAAACGTTTTCCAAATAGCGTCATGTTGATCAGGTCCCCAATAATACACCCTCTACACAGTGAGAAAACATATATCTTATAAAATTACGAATGAAAAAAACATAAAAGAAAATTTGTATATACATCAAGACTTACTTGAAATTCGGCGAACCACATGTGTCTAGTTTGTATAGGGATCTCCTTCCACCTCTCCCATGGCTCTGTATACCCGTTTGTGAAAATACGGGTGATCGTCCTCACGGTCTCCAAAGCAAGATTGAACCTAATAAATATAACTGTCATTTAAACAACAATCAAGATGTGAATAATTATAAATTATAAGCTTTTCAAAAACAAACTTAATCATGTCCCCGTGAATAAATAACCATCTTTCCGTCAATTCTGTTATTATCGGAGGTCTCTATCGGCATATCATCACTAATAGGCTCATCTTCGCTAGGGATTGGTGTCTGATGATGAGAGTCGTCGTACGGCTCGTCTCGGATGTGAAGGTCCATCGTAGGGGGCATGTGGAGGCCACGTCAGTTGGATCCTCCTCCACTACCAGTGACCTTCTCCTTGCCTTTTCTAAAACCTGTTATCTGCATTCATAGCAAAAACATCATACAACACAACCTTTTTACATTCATATTAAAAAATTCGTAGCAAAAACATCACTTAACACGAGTCTTTTCACATTACATTAAGTATTTCAATCAACCACTAAACAACAAGCATAGCAAATACATATATATATATATATATATATATGTTTATAGCAAAGAAAAATCAAACCAAGCAAAATATTCATTCATAGTAAATTTTACTCTTCATCATCTTCGTCTTCTTCATCTTCATTTTCTTTACCTTCGTCTTCGTCTTCGTCTTCGTCTTCATCATCATCGTCATATTGAGGCATATTTTCATCATCATCCTCATCATCTTCTTCAAACTCAGAGTTTAATTCTTCTTCCTCAACACCTTGACCCATTTCATCAACTAATATATGATCATTAGCCATGTGCGCAATGTATAATTGGTTGACCTCTTTAATGGCACCCGTACAATCAGCAAGATTACCCGTCGGTTTATTATCGATGACACCATTCATGGTGCCAGATGACTCTAGCAATGGGTCATCAGTATTATCTTGATTCACAACTCGACTCCGTGGTCTTGTTTTGATAACAAACCACCACTGTGATTTATCTCTTCTAGTACCGGGGTAAGGGACGTAATACACTTGAGATGCATGTTGCGCAAGGATGAAAGGGTCATCTTTTGGGTATCTCTCATTAATTTTTATTTCAACAATATCATACTGGGGGTGTGCCTTTATACCTCTATTTGTTCAAAAATCAAACCAAATACATTTGAACATCACAACCTCTTTTTGAGGCTCACCAGGATACTATAATTTGATAACTTCCTTGAGTATATCATAAAAATTTGTACCCCCATCACTTATTACACAACGCTAGAATTTGAGGTCTTTGTATGTGGGGTCATATCTTCTGTATGGAACAGATATCCATTACAGTAGAACTTATTGAAGGTCGTGACCTTCTTCATTGGACCCCAAGCCAAATCGAGCAAATACTGATTTTCAATATTATTTTTTGGATTATGCGCCTACATATACAAATATTTTCAATGAACGTATTATATTAAAGATGTTTTTAATATTCAAACCACACAGTGTTTAAGACGCAAATGTGGCCAAGTATTTATGTTGTATAATAAATTACTTACATAGAGTTTAAACCATTCAACAAAATTATTCTCGATGGATTCCTCAATCTCTTGCTCAGTTAGGTGTGGCCAATTGTGTAAGGACCCGTATTCTCACTCCCATTATGAATAGATATATATTTTTTTTATGTGTTTAGTTTATATTTATAGGAATATGTTTTCATAATGTTAATACCTTGTGTTTCATGTTCGTTTTCGCCACTGTACAAGTTAGGGTTATTTCTTGTCCTAGTGAAGCATCATATAAACTATATAATTCATGAAAATATATGTAAACACACATATATAGATATATATATGTTTATTTTTGAGTAATAAGATTTAGAAAATTTTTGGAAAAACCCTAAAGAAAGCCTAAAATTACATTTTCTACCCCTAAATGATATTTTCTTCCATAAATATGTAAAATAAGAAAACAACTTATAAATTTTCAACTTTTCACTAAGGATGGACGTTTTTAAGGTGTAAGAAACATAAATATGTTTTATACTTGGTAGAAAATCATTCTCAAGTCTTCATCCTTCTAGTAATGATGATTATGAACAAGTGTACATACACTTGTAAAATCTTTCTTCAACTAATGATGAATATGAACAAGTGTACATACACTTGTATAATCCCTTCTAGATGTAGTTATACATGTATGGTCCAAATTAGCCTAGACTAACACTTAAGCTACTTAGATTAAATACTTGGCTAGTTAGGGTAATAATTAGAAAATGACTTAATGCTATTTTAATGTTATGTCTTGTATGAAATATTACTTGGAAAATACCAAAAACCACACCCACACTCTATAAAAATCACCACATACAACCTAAAAAACGTGCACTCTTCCTCTTATACTCTCTTGCCTTCATCTCTTTTCAATTTCATCACAAATTTCAACAACTTTCAACCTTGTACTTCCATTCAACCCTTAAACTACAAAAAGGTAGAAATTTGCCTATGGCATGAGTAAGGGTTAAGTTTTTCTTAATTTCTTAGCATGTTATCTTCCCTATAAGACCTAGGAGGTCACCACAAGTTGGTTTCCATCTTGGGTTTAAGGGATTTTAAGATGTGTTGGTTCTATACGTACATAGTGTGCATATGATGTTTCTATGAGCATGTTAGGTGAAAATCCTTGAATATGCATGCTGGAAATTATTGTAAATATGCTTAAGTGATGCTTGAACTCTAGATTATCATGTTTTATACCTTGTTAGAGTCTTGTTTATGTGCTAGAAGCTAAAATTTTAAGTTATGAAAGCTGAAAATTCAAGTTGTGCATATGCTGGAATTACTGTTCATGCAGAAACTCTTGTTTTCAAAGCTGAAAAGTTTGATTTTTGTACGACTGAAAAATACGAAAATTTCAAACCAAAAATCTGGTTTATATACTTTAAATTCAGTGTAGAATAAGCTGTAGAAACAGGTTTTAAAAAGCTGGAGGTTTGGATTGCGAAAGCCGGAAATTTCAGAAGTTGCGCGTTAAATCGTTTCGCATCGCAGTCTGAAAGTTTCAGGTCTCGTGAACTGAAAATCTGGAAATTTATACTCCAAAAGTCTGTTTCACAACCTTGGGAATATATGTGTGGATGTCCAGTAGGTTTTAAGTTGGAATTTTAGTAGTGGAAAGTTAAAAATATTTCAGTTCGACGTTGTAAATGTCGATTTCGCAAAAACTGGAAATTTGGGTACTCTATGCTGAATTTGAGCTAAATCAGTGTATATTGTGATGAAATTGTGATTGTTATGTGTTGGAATTATGTGTGTAAGGGCCCTATATGTGTTCGGTATGGATGGGGCTAGAGTTCGGCCGGGCGGCAATGGGCTTGCCGGTCTTAAACCAGTTCTCGCCATCCATGCCTATTCCCATCTTGCATGAACGGAGTGTTTCATGTATTGGTTGTGGGTCGTAGGTTTTTGGCATATACTCGAGATATGACCACCGGTGTGTTTAGGATGGGTGGGAGTTTCGGTTGGAAATTGGTTACGGCACGGCGAGATAAGGTAGCCACCCTTCGAGGTGGAAAACAACGGTAACAATATGATTGGATTGTGATGCTCTCTTAGAGCTGAAATTTATGTGATTTGATCAAGAATTGAAATTTTATGTGCTTTTATGATACTATGCAATTTCACACGAACACCTCATGTCCTATGTGAATTTCTACTCAACATGTGTATATGTTGACATTGCTTTCTATTATGTTTTAGCCGGATTTGAGACACAGGAAGATAGAAACGAGGAAGACTTAGGAGGGCGCTTCGAGGCTTTTAGTTAGTTATGTATGTGTTGTGCTAGAGATTTGGTAGTTAAGTTCTCTATATGTTGTGTATATGTAATAAACGACGTTTGTAACCTCATCTTTTGGAATATTAGTACGTGTGTTTGGTTTCATTACGTTATAAAATAGCATGTTTTGTGAGATGGTTATAAATAGATGTTTTCATAATTAGCTGGAGGTTTCGGAGCGTTACAGATGGTATCAGAGCAATAGATTTTGGGATGTACAAAATTTTTTTTTTTTTTGAATTGTTTAACTTTTGAACTTGTGTGTAGGAATGGCCTATTCTGGAGAATCATCTACTCGTAGGTCAAGGTATCCGTGTGGAGCCTCTCGAGTTTCCTCAGTCCGTGTTCACCCACCTCAAGTGGATGAGCTTCTTGTAGAGCTAAGGTTACTTGAAGAGGAACATGAGAAGTTGCAAGAGGAGTTGTATCACACGCGCCTTAGTCTAGAAGGCGCACAGAACCACATTTATCAGATCCATCAGCACTACCAAAGCACTCTTGGGTTTGTGTACATCATGGTTAAAGATCTCCTAGGAGTTATTGAAGAGAACTTGTTGCCGAAATCGAACCCGGACGTAGTGAACATCAATTCCGGGGATGGTAGTAGACTTGCGCCATATGATCTTGACTAGGATAGATGGTTAACTTTTGGAAGATGGTTTAGCCTTTGGAAGGCATAGGAAATATCGTAGTGTTTTGGCTAGTAGGTTGAGTAGGCGGTGCTTGCGTTTGGCTAGTATGTTGTTTTTCTACACACTAGGATAGTGTGCGTTTTGCGTTTGTATGTGTAACTTTTATGTATATATAGGTTATGTAATAAACGGGCTTTGTTTAATCTTACTAAACTGATTTTGTTTAATGTAGATGTCAAATAGGCGAACACGAAGCAACAACGGAAATTCGGATGGGCAACTAACGGCCATTGTCGAACGAATCACCACCCTACTCGAAAATCAAAATAATCATAATCATAATCATGTGGAGACCACCAATGATGCCATTGCCAATTTCCTTAAGTTGGGACCTCCGAGTTTTAAGGGAGAACCGGATGATGTTAAGGCTACTAATTGGTTGGAGGCCATAGAAAAGGTTTTTGAAGTCGTGTTGTGTGGAGAGGAGAACAAAATTATCTTAGCCACTTTTAGGCTGGAAGAGGATGCGAGACATTGGTGGAAACATGTTAGTCAGAAATGGGAAGAAACGAGGGTTCCGCGTACGTGGGCGAACTTTGTCCAAGAATTCAACAAGCAATACGTCCCTCGGGTCGTACAAGAGAAAAGAGAAAGAGAGTTTTTAAATCTAGAACAACGAGAGTTAAGTGTAGCCCGATATGAGGCGATGTTTACTCGATTAGCTAGGTTTGCTCCTTATTTCATCGAAAGTGAAGAAAGGAAAGTCTGGAAATTTATTGGCGGTCTAAGGATGGAAATCCAAGATAAGTTGGCCGCGGTACAGATGCCTACGTATGTGGTGGCAGTGGAAACTGCCCTAAAAGTTGAAAGCACGATGGAACAGCTAAAAGTTAAGCGTGGACAGTTTGTAAGGCCTTCGCCTTCGGGAGGTCAGGGAGGAAGGAATTTTGGAATGAGCAATAAAATTGCCAAGACTAGTTTATCCGGTCCCCGGATGAATCCTACTAATTTCCCAGCACAGAAAAACATCACATGTACTTATTGTGGAAAGCCTAACCACACTGAAAGCCAATGCTGGCGTAAAGCAAAGAAATGCACCCGATGCGGAAGTGCCGAGCATTTCATCAGAAATTGTCCGCAATTGGGAACACCACCGGTTTCATCTCAAGAAAAGACCGGTAAGGAAGGCGGGAATCGCATGAGCAAGCCTCGGGTCCAAGGCAAAGTGTTCGCAATAAACCAAGAGAAAATTTCTGAACCTACGATGGTGGAAGGTACGCTTCCGGTTTGCCGACATTTAGCTAAAGTATTGATTGATCCTGGATCCACACATTCCTATATATCGTTTGATTTCTTTTCGAGTTTAATGTTGCAACCTAAAGTTTTACCTTACGAGTTAGAAGTGAGTACCCCAATGGGAACTTCCTGGAAGACGGATAGGATTTGTGAGAATTGTGAAGTGGTAGTAGGTGGGAGAACTCTGAATGCCAATTTAGTTTTGTTGCCTATAAATGCTTTTGATGTTATATTGGGCATGGATTGGTTAGCCGCACATTACGCCCAAATAGACTGCCATAATAAAGTCGTTCGACTATGTATACCTGATTGTCCGGTTGTCGAGATAAGAGGAAATAAAGTTTCCCCATCAATACCAATCATTTCGGCCATAAAAGCACGTCAGTTGCTCAGAAAAGGGAATCAGGCGTTCTTGGCATTCGTACTTAACAAACAGGAGGAGAAAAAGAAAATAGAAGATGTTTCAGTTGTAAAGGAGTTCGTAGATATTTTCCCTGATGATCTACCGGGTTTACCACCACATAGGGAAATTGATTTTGTCATTGAATTACTACCCGGAACAACACCTATTTCCAAAACTCCTTACAAAATGGCTCCTGCCGAGTTGAAAGAGCTTAAAACCCAATTAGAAGAATTGCTTGATAAAGGATTTATTCGGCCAAGTTTTTCACCTTGGGGAGCCCCGGTTTTGTTTGTCAAAAAGAAGGATGGAACCTTGCGACTGTGTATCGATTATCGATCCCTTAACCAAGTTACCATCAAGAATAAATACCCACTGCCAAATATCGAAGAACTATTTGATCAATTACAAGGAGCGTCCATGTATTCTAAGTTGGATTTGAAATCTGGATACTATCAAGTCAGAATTCGAGAAGAAGATATAGCTAAAACAGCCCTCAACAGTCGCTATGGACATTATGAATTTGTAGTCATGCCCTTCGGACTAACCAATGCACCTGCTACTTTTATGGACTTAATGAATCGGGTGTTTCAACCCTATTTGGATCAGTTTGTCGTGATTTTTATAGACGACATTTTGGTGTACTCAAAGTCTGAAGACGAGCATAAAGAGCACTTAAGGATAGTATTGCAAACCTTGAGAGAAAGAAAACTTTATGCGAAATTCAGTAAGTGTGAGTTTTGGTTAAAACAAGTAACCTTTCTTGGACACATTATCTCACAAGAGGGAATTTCGGTGGACCCAGATAAAATAAAAGCAATTACAGAATGGAAACAACCCACAAATGTAACCGAAGTGCGAAGCTTTTTAGGGTTGGCAGGTTACTATCGGCGATTTATTGAAAACTTTTCCAAGATTGCTCGTCCTTTGACAAGGTTACTCCAATTGAAGGTAAAGTTTGTATGGGACCAACAGTGTGAAGCCAGTCTCCAAGAATTAAAGAACCGACTAGTTACGGCCCCCATATTAACTCTACCAAATGGAAGTGATGGGTTTGTAATCTATACGGATGCGTCTAAAGAAGGACTTGGCTGTGTGCTGATGCAAAACGGAAAAGTCATCGCCTATGCCTCCCGAAAACTCAAACCTTACGAGGAGAATTACCCGACTCATGATCTGGAACTTGCTGCCGTGGTGTTTGCCTTAAAGAAATGGCGACACTATTTATATGGAACCCTCTTTTGAAGTCTTTACAGATCACAAGAGTTTAAAATACCTGTTCTCACAAAAGGAATTGAATATGAGGCAAAGACGATGGATCGAGATGATCACGGATTTTAATTGTAATATCCAATATCATCCAGGGAAGGCCAATGTGGTTGCTGATGCATTAAGTAGAAAACCTAAATTGGCATGTCTGATGATGCGCGAATGGAATTTGTTAGAAGAAATTTCCGAATGGAATCCAAACGAAAGGAAGTCCAGAATGATCCTCTCCCACTTACAAGCCCAACCTGCTCTAATACAGAAGATTAAAGAGAAGCAAGCAGAAGATAATGGATTGCAAAGAATAAAGGGTGAAATCAGCCATGGGCAAAGGACAGAATTCACTTTGTCCTCCGATGGAATAGTAAGATTTCGAGACAGAATATGTGTTCCCGATGATAACGAGTTGAAGAGAGAAATCTTAGAAGAAAATCACAAATCCAGATATACAATCCACCCGGGGATAACTAAAATGTATAAGGATGTGAAAAAGCTATATTGGTGGAATAATATGAAAAGGGAAATAGCGGAGTTTGTAGCAAAATGCTTAACTTGTCAGAAAGTGAAGGCTATTCACCAGAAACCTTTTGGAGTATTACAGCCCTTACCTATACCCGAGTGGAAGTGGGAGCACATTACTATGGATTTCGTCATGGGACTACCTCGAACATCAAAAGGCCATGATGCGATTTGGGTAGTAGTTGATAGACTCACAAAAAAGTGCGCATTTTATGGCATTCTCTAAGACTTGTTCCTTGGACAAAATGGCTGAACTATATAAACAGGAAATAGTCAAACTTCATGGCGTCCCAGTAAGCATAGTCTCCGATAGAGATCCTCGGTTCATTTCCAAGTTCTGGCAAGGATTGCAAAATGCTTTGGATACGAAGTTAAATCTTAGCACAGCTTTTCATCCTCAAACGGATGGACAAACTGAAAGAGTTATACAGATTTTGGAAGATATGCTCCGGGCGTGTACCATCGATTTTGGAGGTAGTTGGGATCGACATTTAGCACTGGCAGAGTTTGCTTATAACAATAGTTACCAATCTACAATCGGCATGGCACCATTTGAAGCTCTATATGGGCGAAAATGTCGGTCTCCAGCTTGTTGGAATGACGTCGGTGAAAACAAAATCATAGAGTCCGAACTAATACGAGAAACCACTGAAGCCATTAACCTCATTCGAAAACGCATGACAATCGCCCAAAGTCGACAAAAGAGTTACGCAGATAGACGGCATAAAGACTTAGAATTCGAAAAAGGGGACTTTGTGTTTCTCAAGGTTTCACCCAGAAAAGGGATCCTAAGATTCGGAAAAAAAGGAAAGTTAAGCCCAAGATATGTTGGCCCGTTTGAAATTTTAGAACGGATAGGAAAGGTGGCCTATAAACTCGCCTTACCTACAATCCTATCTGCAGTTCATAATGTGTTTCATGTATCCATGCTTAAAAAGTATCACCCGGATCCTTCTCATGTGATAAATCACGAATCCCTTGAAATAGATAAGGACTTGACATATGAGGAAGAACCCGTTCACATTCTTGAAGTAAAAGAAAGAACCCTGCGAAACCGTTCCATTCCTATAGTCAGAGTTTTGTGGAAATATCATAACCTTGAGGAAACCACATGGGAGAGATTAGAAGACATGATGGACAAATACCCACATCTCTTTGACTAGCAAGGTCGAATTTCGAGGACGAAATCCCTTTAAGAAGGGGAGGATGTAAGGACCCGTATTCTCACTCCCATTATGAATAGATATATATTTTTTTTATGTGTTTAGTTTATATTTATAGGAATATGTTTTCATAATGTTAATACCTTGTGTTTCATGTTCGTTTTCGCCACTGTACAAGTTAGGGTTATTTCTTGTCCTAGTGAAGCATCATATAAACTATATAATTCATGAAAATATATGTAAACACACATATATAGATATATATATGTTTATTTTTGAGTAATAAGATTTAGAAAATTTTTGGAAAAACCCTAAAGAAAGCCTAAAATTACATTTTCTACCCCTAAATGATATTTTCTTCCATAAATATGTAAAATAAGAAAACAACTTATAAATTTTCAACTTTTCACTAAGGATGGACGTTTTTAAGGTGTAAGAAACATAAATATGTTTTATACTTGGTAGAAAATCATTCTCAAGTCTTCATCCTTCTAGTAATGATGATTATGAACAAGTGTACATACACTTGTAAAATCTTTCTTCAACTAATGATGAATATGAACAAGTGTACATACACTTGTATAATCCCTTCTAGATGTAGTTATACATGTATGGTCCAAATTAGCCTAGACTAACACTTAAGCTACTTAGATTAAATACTTGGCTAGTTAGGGTAATAATTAGAAAATGACTTAATGCTATTTTAATGTTATGTCTTGTATGAAATATTACTTGGAAAATACCAAAAACCACACCCACACTCTATAAAAATCACCACATACAACCTAAAAAACGTGCACTCTTCCTCTTATACTCTCTTGCCTTCATCTCTTTTCAATTTCATCACAAATTTCAACAACTTTCAACCTTGTACTTCCATTCAACCCTTAAACTACAAAAAGGTAGAAATTTGCCTATGGCATGAGTAAGGGTTAAGTTTTTCTTAATTTCTTAGCATGTTATCTTCCCTATAAGACCTAGGAGGTCACCACAAGTTGGTTTCCATCTTGGGTTTAAGGGATTTTAAGATGTGTTGGTTCTATACGTACATAGTGTGCATATGATGTTTCTATGAGCATGTTAGGTGAAAATCCTTGAATATGCATGCTGGAAATTATTGTAAATATGCTTAAGTGATGCTTGAACTCTAGATTATCATGTTTTATACCTTGTTAGAGTCTTGTTTATGTGCTAGAAGCTAAAATTTTAAGTTATGAAAGCTGAAAATTCAAGTTGTGCATATGCTGGAATTACTGTTCATGCAGAAACTCTTGTTTTCAAAGCTGAAAAGTTTGATTTTTGTACGACTGAAAAATACGAAAATTTCAAACCAAAAATCTGGTTTATATACTTTAAATTCAGTGTAGAATAAGCTGTAGAAACAGGTTTTAAAAAGCTGGAGGTTTGGATTGCGAAAGCCGGAAATTTCAGAAGTTGCGCGTTAAATCGTTTCGCATCGCAGTCTGAAAGTTTCAGGTCTCGTGAACTGAAAATCTGGAAATTTATACTCCAAAAGTCTGTTTCACAACCTTGGGAATATATGTGTGGATGTCCAGTAGGTTTTAAGTTGGAATTTTAGTAGTGGAAAGTTAAAAATATTTCAGTTCGACGTTGTAAATGTCGATTTCGCAAAAACTGGAAATTTGGGTACTCTATGCTGAATTTGAGCTAAATCAGTGTATATTGTGATGAAATTGTGATTGTTATGTGTTGGAATTATGTGTGTAAGGGCCCTATATGTGTTCGGTATGGATGGGGCTAGAGTTCGGCCGGGCGGCAATGGGCTTGCCGGTCTTAAACCAGTTCTCGCCATCCATGCCTATTCCCATCTTGCATGAACGGAGTGTTTCATGTATTGGTTGTGGGTCGTAGGTTTTTGGCATATACTCGAGATATGACCACCGGTGTGTTTAGGATGGGTGGGAGTTTCGGTTGGAAATTGGTTACGGCACGGCGAGATAAGGTAGCCACCCTTCGAGGTGGAAAACAACGGTAACAATATGATTGGATTGTGATGCTCTCTTAGAGCTGAAATTTATGTGATTTGATCAAGAATTGAAATTTTATGTGCTTTTATGATACTATGCAATTTCACACGAACACCTCATGTCCTATGTGAATTTCTACTCAACATGTGTATATGTTGACATTGCTTTCTATTATGTTTTAGCCGGATTTGAGACACAGGAAGATAGAAACGAGGAAGACTTAGGAGGGCGCTTCGAGGCTTTTAGTTAGTTATGTATGTGTTGTGCTAGAGATTTGGTAGTTAAGTTCTCTATATGTTGTGTATATGTAATAAACGACGTTTGTAACCTCATCTTTTGGAATATTAGTACGTGTGTTTGGTTTCATTACGTTATAAAATAGCATGTTTTGTGAGATGGTTATAAATAGATGTTTTCATAATTAGCTGGAGGTTTCGGAGCGTTACAAATTGTATCGAACGGCTGATCTATACATCCTACAAAGTGTTAAAAATTTGTCAGAGCCATCTTAACAAATTATATATAAATTGTTAAAGATAACACTTACTCAAGTATGGGGACAACTTCATCACAATTGATGAGTACATGTAATGCAGCTTTGCTTCACTCATCATCAGTCAAATAACGTTCCTTGTATTTTCTTCCTGACTTACCAGCTCGTTTGAATACAGACAAAGTATAAGTCGCTCATCATCAGAACAGACGTCGTCCTCATTACGACGAGGTCTTGTACTTTTGGTGTGGATGTGACTTTCAAAATAATAAGATGAAAAATACAACAACTCTTGGTTTAAATATGCCTCGCATATTGATCCTTCAACTTTTGCTCTGTTCTTCACCATTCCCTTTAAGTTATGTAAGTACCTACAAACGTAAGTTGTTTTAACTTTTTATAATTGATAGTTTTCATTATTATTTTAATACATGAAATTTAAAATTCATAATAATTTAAACTATCTCACGAAAGGATTCATCCACGGGTATTGCACTGGACCACACATCGCAGCTTCAAACGACAGATATACAGTCAGGTGCTCCATTGAGTCAAAAAAGCCAGGAGGAAAAATGCGTTCCAATTTGCATAAAATAATAGGAATGTTACTATCCAATTGTAATAGATTTCCCTCACTTAACTCTGTTGAGCACATTTCTTTAAAAAATTGACTTATATCAGTCAAAGGCTTCCAAACATTCTGTGTGAGTGCATTTAGCGCCATTGGGAGCAAACGTTGCATAAAAACGTGACAGTCATGGCTCTTCATACCGTGCAAGTTAGTTCCAGATTGATCAACACAGTTTTTCAAGTTCGATGTATAACCATCAGGCATCTTCAGACATTTAATCCAATCACATAATTCGCGGCGTTGTTCAATGGTTAAAGTGAAAGTGGCCTTTGGCTTCAACACTTTACAGTTTGGAAGATATTGTAGATGTAATTCCGGACGCTTGCAATACTCCAACAAATCAAGTCTAGCCTTCTCGTTATCTTTTGTTTTGTTTTTTACATCCATGACAGTATTTATTATGTTGTCAAAATTTTTTTTCTCAATGTGCATTACATCCAAATTGTGGCGGACAATATTATCCTTCCAATATGGCAGCTCCCAAAAAATGCATTGTTTGGTCCAATTGTGGTCCACACCGTAACCTGGAATTTTAGAGTGTCTGACGGGCAAATCGGTTACTTTGGGCAAGTGCTGCACGATATCCTATGTTTTATCACCCGTCATTCGAGAGGGAGCCGTAGATCGCTCACGTCTCCCTTTCAAAAAGGCATCTTTTTTTGCCTAAAAGGATGAGTCTCTGGCAAAAACTGTCTGTGGCAATCAAACCACGTCATTTTTCCACCATGCTTCAACCTAAAAGATTTTGTATGGTGTATACATATTGGACATGCCAGTCTCCCGCACGTCATCCACCCCGACAACATTCCATATGCAGGAAAGTCATTAATTGTCCACATAAGGGCAGCTTTTAAACGAAAGGTTTGTCTCGTCGACACATCGAACGTTTCAACCTCGTCTGACCACAACTCTTTCAACTCGTCAATTAAAGGTTGCAAATACACATCAATTTTGTCCTTTGGATTGCGCGGCTCAGGAATCAAACATGTCAAAAACATATATGGGGCAGTCATGCACATTTCAGGAGATAAATTATAAGGGGTAATAATAACCGGCCAACAAGAATATGATTTAGAAGTTTGGTTGAAAGGTTTAAATCCATCAGCACACAATCCAAGTCTAATATTTCGCGGTTCAGCGGCAAAGTTTGGGTGTTTCTCATTGAAATGCTTCCACGCTATGCCATCCTTCGGATGTTATAGCGTACCAGACTTTGCTACATGCTCATGGTGCCACCTCATTTGCTCGGCCGATTTTTCAGAGGTATACAAACTTTTCAAACGTGGAATTAGTGGCATGTAGTGCATTCTTTTGTAAGGAACACGTCTAATGCTCTCCGTATGAGATGGTTTAAATCTAGGATGCTGACATATTGCACATTCATCTAAGTGAGCATGTTCTTTATAAAACTGCACACACCCTTGAACGTAGCAATCAATTTTCAGAGATATCAGTCCCAATTTTCTCGTTAATTTTTTGGCTTCATAATAATTGTTGGGAGCATGATTGTCTATCAGATTTGATGTTTTTATAAGATCAGCCATTCTATCAAAGCATCCCTGTGGCATATTATAATCTGATTTCAATGTCATCATTTGAAGAGTCATTGATAATTATGTCTGTGACTCACATCCTGACCACAACGGACAGTTTGCTGCCTCCAATAAATCATAAAATTGTTGAGCTTCGTTATTATGAGGTTGTTCAATAATATGACTCATTTCGCTCAGAATTCTGCCACGTTCTATTTTTATGAAAATCAGTCTGTCCTATAGCATCATAGACCAAATTCTCATAATTTCTTAACCCTTCTGTGATATTGACATGGTTGTAAGTACTTGCACTGACACCATCAACATTCTAATTTTCTAGAGCAATCTCCCCATGTGTAGTCCAATACCAATAATTTGGTTGAAATTCATACTTTAAAAGATCATATTTTACATTGCTAGCACTCTTGTATTTTCCATTTTCACATTTAAAACACGGACACCTAATACAGTCGTTGTCAAGTTTGCATTGTGGTTGTGATGTTGCAAATTCAATAAACTGACCCAAACCCAATAAAAATTCATTCGTAAGGTCTGTTCGATCGGGCAATAATCGATTGTACATCCAACTTTGACTCACACGTATATTATCCATTTTCTGTAACAAATATAATTATATCATTTAGTCACTACTGAATTTCATATTTAAACTTTGCCAACAAACATATATGTAAAGGCAATATCAATAACACACCGTAAAAATACACATCTCATATTTCAAATCATATTTAACGAACAAAACAAGCGTAATCATCAAAACATATCTCAAACTATTCTCATCAAAGCGTATTCATCAAAGCATATCTCTAAACTTACATATCTCATCGAAGCAAATCTCATCACAACATATCTCATCAAAGCATATCTCTAAATATATATACTACCGTACAAACGCGCATTTCATATTCGTAATTAAATTTTACGAACAAAACAAACATACATATATTCATACATATATTCATCAATACCAAATATTTCCAAAACAATATATATCTCAATTAATACATACACACATATACATTTCTCAAAACATATACATCTCAAAATAAATTTTGGGTAATTTAAAACATACCTTCAATTTTGGACCACCAAACTTGTGAATATATAAAAACCTAACAACAATTACCAAAAAAAATCAAAACAAACAAAAAAATATTAGAAATATTTTCAAATTAAAACACAAAAAATCAAAAAAAAAATAATGAGGTGGGGGGGGGGGCGCGGGTTTGGGGCTGGGGGAGGGGGAGGGGGCGGGTTTGGAGTTGGGGGGGGGGGGGAGGGTTTGGGGCTGGAGGGGAGTTGGCCACGGGTTTGGGGTTGGGGGAGGGGGACGGTTTGGGGCGGACGGGGACGGGGGAGGGGGGGGAACAGAGGGGTTGGGGAGGGGGGAGGGGAAGCGCGGCGGTCGCTGGCGAGAAGGCGCTGCCGCGTGGGGGTGGGGGTTTGGGAGGATGGGATGGGGTGGGGGGGGAAGTGTTGTATATATATTATTTCGTGGCTAACGGTCATGCCGTGGCTAACGAAAGCCATCGATCTATGTTAGCCACGGCTAGGCCACGAATTAGCCACGGCTAACATATATATTTATTTTTTTATTTTTTTATTTTACATGTATAATGTTTTGGGGCCGCGGGTTAATACGTTTTTAATTTGCGTTTTTCCTAACATTTCAAATTAATTGCACTAACAGAAAATTATAATATAATTATATAATTAGAGCCATCATTCGTAAATCGAAAAATTATATATATATATATATATATATATGACAAAATAATCAACATAAACGATAATATATATCGATCGCGTCCGCACTTATAAATGATCTTCTATATATAATACTCTTCTATATATAGTAATATTATTGAATGTAATTATGAAACTTAATGCAAATTAATATATATATATATATATATTCGTCGATCATTCGAAATGATAAGAACACATATTTATGTGTATATATATATACATTGTTTATAACACACTAATGAATATTAATCAATTATAGATTAATTTATTTATTAGATTTATTTAACTAATAATAGAAATTGAAAGAACACATTTTTCATAGAAAAAAAATTTAAATTGAGCATTTTAAAATAGAATAAAATTAAAAAGGGAGGGGGGGGGGGGGGTTAGCCACGGTCCAGTCGTGGCCAGACCGTGGCTATTAGCATCCCTCAATGTCGTGGGTGCCTACCTGCTTGTGGAAGGTACAGTATTTGTTTCCCCTCCGCGGGGCTCTGTCCTTGTCTTGGGTCTTCCTCGGCCTTCAGAAGATGGGTGGGTGGGGGGGGGGTCGATAGCGTTTATTGTAGCAAATATCTCCTTCCTTGATGTCACCAAAGGGGTAAGGTTGGTGTCTCGTCGGCGGTCCTTCTTTTCTCCGGTGTCGGGCTTTCTCTTATACTTCATGTCGTTTACATTCATATACTACTGGGCGATGGACATGACCTTTTCCATGGTGGCAGGCGCTTTCTAGCCAAGTGGTCCTAGCATGATTGATTCCGTATCGCGCCCATTATAATATCGAGGAGAAAGTCCATTTGGACACTCTCTACCTTGAGAGGCTCCGTGTTGAAGTGGTTGAAGAAGTCCATCAAGTACTAGTCCTTTTTCGGACCTTGTGAAGGTGGGATGGGGGCAACTTGACTAGGCTCTTTGTTTAGAAGTGGTTCACGAATTTCATCGCTGGATAGGCGAAACTCCGTATTGAACTGGGGGGCTGGCGTACGTACCACTGTGAGGCTACACCCTGGAAGGTTATGACCAGCAGCTTGGCGGTGAAGTCGTCGTTGATCATATGAACACACATGACATGCTTGAACTGTATCAAATGCTAGTTAGGGTCGGCCTCCCAATTGTATCGAGGTAGGTCGGCAGGGATCCTGACTCCTCAAGGAGCCCTAGCCTTTTGGAGGTCATGGCAGAGGGGGTCTACCTCGTTGAGCGTGAAGTACCTCTGAGCGGACCCTTGGCTGGATCAGGCAGACAACTCCTCTTCGATTAAGGTCTTCTGTTCGGTGAGATAACTCTCCAATATCTTCTTGGGGTTTCTCCCCCCGGTGGACCTCGTCGATTCGCCTCTAAATTTTAGTCGCCTGGTGGGAGATTTCCTCTAGGCGTTCTCTTTGAGTCAGGTCGGGTTTCCCGATAAGGCTCCAACGGAGGACTCTACAACCTACTCGACGAATTGAGGTAGCAGAGCCCGTCATTCTCTTCGGGGTTCCCTTTCGGGGGAACTCGTTCATGTATTTGTGCGTTATCCCGCTCAGCATCGGCTACCCGAACACCGCTCGGGGGGCGAAACTCGTCCCTCGATGGGAGATCATCCTCCGTAGCAGCAACTAGAGTGGGGTTTGGGTCCCCCCGCCCATGGATCTTGCGCAAGAGCGCGTTGAATTGATCTTTCGTTAGAATGACCAGGTTCTGCCCAATGTGCGACGTAGGCGTCGACTCGGTAGCTAGTTGAACTGGGTGGGGCGGAGCGTTGTGCCGCTCCGCGGTGTTGATGGTAATTTACACAGCCAAGGGGTTGTTCGAGTCCCCTGGCTCCGTTCCGTTCCGACGAGTGTTAACTATTTTCTCACTTGCTTGAATAGAAGGCCTTTTCTTTAGCGCCAAAATGATATGGTCAGATTTGATATTCGATTAGGGCTCTGAGCAAAAGTCTCTGAGAGTGTCCAATAGTCCGACTAAGGCTGTCTGAGTGCTAGTTGGGTCCTATTCTGCAAGGATGGAACACACATGAGCCTAGCCGAAAGTGTCTCCGACGAAGATCCTCCGACGCTCAAGCCAGTATTCGAGTAAGGATTCGAAAGGTGAGGTAGTGCATAGTAAGAATTTAGGAAAGCTTATAATTGTGAACAGTAATGACTTGCTATTTATAGAAATTGGAGACGGATGAGCCGGATTAGGGTTGGATTGGCCCAGCCTCATCGTTCGCACAGAGAATATTCCCTAGCAAGTGGTAGTGGAGGCATCGAGTACAATCGTTGTGTCAAATACGGTTATTTTTGGGACCACTTCAAGGAGGGTGAACCCCTCTTTGTAGAGCTCCCGAATGAGGTCCATGGAGACACTTGTTTAAATTGGTCAGACGGGGTCCGTGGACACACATAGCTCTCCTTGGACCCCAAGGAACCAGTAGACACGAGGCATTTTATGGATAGATGACGCATGTGCTCTTCGAGCCATGTGGCGTCCCATTGTTGGGCTTATGCCATGCGCTGGCACCGACATGGCGGAGCCGGACTCCACCACATCAACTTTCAATTAGGATTTTTTATAAACATTAATAAAAATATTCAATAGATAATTTTTATGTATCTATATTGTCAATTTAGCCATTAAAAGATGTACCTTATTGAGCCTGACAAAATATCTCAATTAATTTTATTTTTCTATTAATTTTTATAAAATAACTTCACTTTATACCATCATAGTCACCGCCAAGTATCACATTTATAAATTATAATTTGATACCACCACCTGCTGTTTTTTTTTTTGAAATCAACTTCTTACATTACTTCTACATTCTAAATTTGTTTAGATCATACAAATCTCATCTCAAAAATCGATCAAAAATATCATAATACAATTCGCAATTTACCTTCCATCTAAGATGAATTTTATTCAGATGATTCATACTTCATGGAGGTATTTGTAATTTTTAAAATTAAAAGGCTTAATTTATAATTATATTATACCTCAAGGGGATAGATGTAATCTATCCTATTATTATCTATTTTTCTTGTAGGGTTTTCTAATCATTTTCATCAGGTGCTTTAAATTTTTAGTTTTTAACTTATGTATTATAAGTAACAATTTCTTTGAAAAAAAAAATATCTAACTCCTTGAAAAATATATCAAGATCATGTAAAATGATGGTCATATCTTATAGCACGGGCTCCAATCGGAAGCTATTATTTTTTAAATTCAAAGTAATTAATTATTTCGATCCAGTAATTAACTGCCGAATATGCCTATAAATAAGTTTGGAATTGATATGCCGGCAAATATTGAAGATATCTCATAAATATTGGAATAATGAATTAGTGAGTTCACAAAGCAAAACAATAACAATTAATTAACATATGAATATCTCAATAATCGGCTTTATGAGAATATTTTTCTGAATTAAATGTCATTTTCTTTTTCTTTGCTACATTTTTTTTTATGGTCAATTCATGGGGAAAGCTCCTGGTATTATATATCTCTACAAGTAACTTGTCATTGTACAAGATGTGAGTGACGATTAAAGTAGCATGTCATTTTATTTATTTATTTATTGGATGAGAAATGGTGCTATTATTGCATAAAAAAATCAACCAGTAGACATGTCCGACTCTAAAAACTCTAGCGCATAAGACAGTAAAAAGGAGGACCCCTCACATCTAGACAAGGCTCGATGAGCCAAAATATGAGCAATGGTATTGCCACAGAAAGAAGTCGATGGAAAATCCAAAGCGGTGGTTCGAATATCCTCAACCAAACCACCAAATGCTAACAGGTTCCGCTCTCACACGCCTTAGACTTGTTGAATAACACTGGCACAATCTCCTTCCAGACTAACCCGATTCCAACCCCTTCTTTAGTCATTTGCAGCGCCTCCCAATAGGCTAGTAATTCGA
The DNA here is from genome assembly GCA_026212405.1 of Petrea volubilis. Classification (NCBI taxonomy): domain Eukaryota; kingdom Viridiplantae; phylum Streptophyta; class Magnoliopsida; order Lamiales; family Verbenaceae; genus Petrea; species Petrea volubilis. The sequence continues at coordinate 108,402 of CM047880.1, read as the reverse complement.
TGTTCCCAACATCCTCACTTGAAACCAATCCAGATATTCACTCGCCGAATCTCGAGCAACATTGCCCAATCCCACTTCGCTGCTTTCCCAATCCCACTTCGCTGCTTTCCTTGAATCACTACAAGAAAAAAATGCAATTTTCGACGAACAATTTCGGCGGAATTTCCATGGAATTTTACAAAAATTAAAATATATTAAATTTTAAAATTTCAGCAAATTTTTGGTGGAAATTAAAAAAAATAAATAAATATTAATTTTAAAATTTTCGGAGGAATTTTGGCAGGAAATTCCGCCGAAAATTTTAAAGTATTAAAATTTAAATTTTTGGTGGAAAATTTAGCCGAAAATTAAAAAATAAATAAAAATATTAATTTTAAAATTTTCGGAGGGAAATTTTGCCGAAAATTTAAAAAAATTAAAAAATTTTAAATTTTAAATTTTCGGTGGAATTTTCAGCTGAAAATTAAAAAAAAATTAAATAACTAAAAAATATTATTATTTGAATTGTTATTATTAAATTGTTATTATTATTATTGTTGTTGTTGTTATTATTATTATTATTATTATTATTATTATTTATCTTTGTTATTTGACTTGTTGAATACTATATATATACTATTTGTGTATTATGGCAACAAAACGATGATAGCCCAATGGTAAGAGGGTTGTTTGCCAACAAATAGGCGAGGGTTTGACTGCTGAACTTATCCTGCAGCCACTTTTGCCCTTTTTTTTTCGTTTTCCTTTTTCTTTTTCGTTCCCAACAGTTTGCACGTGTAATAAAATTACACATCATTCTTATTTTTCACAAATTCACAATTTTAGGAAAAATACGAACGAATCACGAAAAACTATTTTTGATATATGAAATTCAAATATGACCCACCATATTTAAATAAAAGCGATTAAAACTATTTTAACCATAAACTTGCAATTACACGAACCAAATCACTATTCAATTATAACAACAGAGATATAAACAATTTAGGTTGCATATTATTGGCTCTAATACCGCTATTAGATTCACATAGGTCTCGAGATGTAGGCGTAGTAGAATATCAATAATTTATTTAAAACATATAACATATTATATGCCAATTCTATCATCTCGTGACTATTGTGACGTAGATCTATTATGCAAATTAATTAACCAAATAATTTAAATAAGTTGAGTAATCTAATTACCTTTTAGCACTTTTGTTGTAATAGGGAAAAAATGGAGTATTCAAATATGCGATTCATGTTCCCGACTTGTCACGAACGGTTTGCGTTTTTGTAGGAATTCAATTGTCTTTCCTTCCAAGTGTATCCACAAATTAACCGCACCACGGGTTTAAATCCTATGCAAGACTTGGATTTAAACCGCAAAGTATATAAATCTCTATACTAACTCTGTAGTATATAGGGCTATGAAAATGGTAGATATTTAATAAGCTAACTTTAATTTATTGTTTATCAATTAAACAATAAGCTAGAATTAGTCTAGCTAAGAGAAAGGTTGACTTTTGGTGAGAGAGAGAGCAAATTGATGAAGAAACTAATTTCATAGTCCTTTAATTGAAAACTTATTTCAATTTAGTTCTTAAATTAAAATCCAATTTCAATTTAGTTCTAAAATGAAATCTTATTTCAATTAATTGAAATTTAATTTCAAATTAATTTCATCAATTGATTCTTAATCAATTATTTGCTAAATCAATTTCCCCAAATTGATTCGTGTCCACCAATTTAATGAGATAGGTCAATTGAACTGGCTCTCAATTCAATTTATCTCATTAATCAATTCAATTTGATTCATCACTATTAATCAATTCATATGCTTAGGTGTTTGGTCAAATATTGTGTGTGACCCCTTAGGTTCACCGATCGATTAGTGTCGGGCTTGCATTCAAAGCAATGTTTTAGACAATAAAATTATCTATGGTTAATTAAACCCTTTTAATTAATCATCATTTTATTAGAACCTTTTCTAATTAATGGTCCCCATCCATCGTGGTCGATGTCTTGCAACAAGCCCATGAATACCTAGTCAATAGGTGAAGTACTAGCGTGAACCTTTCTACTTATAACTTATTGTGCAAATACGGTCCTTTTGTTATCTAGTTTTCCAATTGAGATTTAGGACATGGGATTTGGGAAGTCCGACTAACCTCAATTCTCATAATTCCTTGCAAGTAGTCCATTTGGCAATTGACTTAGAAAACTCATTTTCTAATCATTGTCCTCCACCTTGCGCAAGGATTTAAGTGGACTAATTATTAACTCTCCCACTCAACTAGGCGTGCAATGAATCCTTTATTAACTTTCACTAGTCTCCATATATGGGAGACCTACACCCAACATAGAAGTACTAAAACTCGCCATGGAGCCGACACCTATATCAAAGTATAAATTCCCATACACAAGACATCCTCCCATTTTGAAATACGTCATAAATGCAAGTCTTTTAGTGAGTCAAGTGGATATCCCGGTCTCAATTAGACTCAATGACGTGGAATAATTTTGATCACGCCTTAAAGGCTTATTTCAAGACTTCTATTTCTATGCAAAGCCAAGTCCCATAGCTTAAATGTGATCATGGAGATTCAACCACATACATTAAATACAAATAATATAACTAATGCTATGTGATAAAGATGGTCATAAAGTGTGGAACTTTCAATTTATTATTTAATCAAATAGATTGTTTGATACAGAGAGTAACTAACAAGCTAAATATATTGGCTTGCTGGCCACTACTCTAACAGTTACAATCAAATACAACTAATCAATTTAGCATTTTTTGTTTTTGTGCAAAATGTTCCTTAAAAACTCTTAGAAACTAAATTATCACCTCGATATCCTAGTTTTTACTTTGTTAGCTAAGGCTCACAAGATTTAAGAACTTTTTCCATAGGACTCGACTCTGTTCACATTTAGTCCCATAAGAAATTTGATTTCAAAGTTAGTTCCATAGGAATTAATTTTGGGACAAATTATGTTCCAATAGTGATAAATTGATAAATTGGCCAAAAAATCCTAATTTATCATCGGTGGGATGTAATTTGTTCCAAAATTGATTCATGTGACACTAATTTTGAAATTAAATTTTTTGTGGGACTAAATGTGGCCGAAGTCAAGTCATATAGATCAAAAATGAATTTACCTCTAAGTTTGCATCAGTCAAAATCACCAAAAAAAAAAAAAAAGAATTTGTTGCAACGTGTAAGAAGATAATGTCCCATTTTTGGCAAGTTTATCAAAAGTTCACCTCCATATAAATCATTGAACTGAATTATCCAATACCAGAATGTATACCTTTCAACAAAATATCAATTCAATTCAGATTTAGTTTTTGGGACAGATTCGCCTATAACAAATCTATTAGTAAATTCCTTATCACTAATTGTTTCTTTAGTTATGTTTATATTGAATTTTTCTGCAAAAAAAATCTATTCATCACAAAATTTCCATTAGTGTAGAGGTACTTTCTTGTAGTGATCATGAATTAGCTAGTGGTGAATAGTACCTCTAGTATTTCCATCTCCATAGATAACTACTCTATCTTTGGGAGGAGCAGCGGTGTCAGGTTGCACCAGTGTCGACATCAAAAAGCCATTAGAATAGTTGGATTATACATAGGTGTACAGAATGCCTTTTTTCTTCAATTGCCCGGTGGAGTTTGGTCTTGATTTCAATGAAAGACTTTGTAGGCTCAATTATCCGAGTATGATTCGGATCATTCCTGAATTCAAAAGGAAGGAACCTCTAAAATATTCAAAAAAGTTAGTATGAAAAAGGTTGATTTCACGTACAAACACAATTCACTTGATATATAATTATTTTTGGTTCATGCTAGAATTTGCCGAAACTAAAAAGTACTGCAAACTAAAAAGGCACACAATCCTTAACATCTTTGCTCTTAGTTAACTTTTTAACTTCAACTTGTAAACATGTTCAAAAATTGAGACTATGAGCCCATCCGGATGAGTTTCTTTTGAGAGAAGAAGCACTTATTTTTTGAAAAAAAACCACTTCAAAGTAAAAAATTGTGTTTGGATGTACTTTTTTTTAAAAAAATTATAAGCTAAAAAAAAGTCAAAAAGAGTTGTTTTTAGAAGCTATCCCAAAGTAGCTTTAAATTGACAGAGCAAAAGCTATGAATGTTGAAGGGTTTTGAAGAACTCGTCTTCAAAGCTTCAGGAACTTGAGAGAAATTGGACTAAAGAAAACAAAATGTAGTTTATTTTATATGAGTTATGAAACTAATAAAGCGTAACAAGTATATAAATAGCTAAAAACTAATCCTAGTTAAAGCAGGATATGACTGTTTCCAAAATAAAATAGGAAATATTAATTAAACTATAGAATATATTAAAACTAAAACTACAATGCTCCTTGTCCTACATCATACTCTCCCACTGAAAAGGAACTCGACCTCGAGTTGTAATCTGGATAGAGCGGCTCATTAGGTAGGTTGTCGGGTGGCTCTTCAGGAAATACAACTTGAAAGTCATCTTCAGAAATTGTAAAAAATAAGTTTCCCTCCACTTTAGAAGTGTTAAGCAGTTCAATTTCCTCAACTATAGGCAATAGTATAATACAATGTCCAGAGAAGTAAAATTCATAAGTATTATTTTTACCATTATGAACAGAATTCATATCAAATTGCCAAGGCCTATCCAGTAAAATATGGCGTGCATCCATATCAACAACATCGCAAACAATTTCAACTTTATAATGCTTGCTAATAACAATTGGAACAAGACAAATTTCAGTTACCTTAGTCTCAGTGCCCTTCTTAATCTAACCGATCTTATATGGAGAAGGATGTTTCTCTGTCTTTAGCTGCAATTTATGGACTAGCACCTTAGACATAATATTTCTGCTATTGCCACTGTCAATAATCAAGTCACGTTCCTTTTGATTAACAAGGTATCTTGTGGGAAAAATATTATGTTTTTGTAGGTCTCCTTCGACTTTGGGTGCAAGTAACAAACGCCGAACTATTCCAACTACATCTTTGTCCTCGACATCCACATCCGTGAACTAACCCCTCCACTGGCCACCATCATAATTGGTGTTAGTATTATTTGATTCAACCCATCCATGGTCTACATACTATGTCTTCAATCCTTTACACTAAGTTTACCCGTCGATTGTTTCTGTACTCATTTGAACTATGCCCTGGCTCTCCACACCTGTAACTCTTATTTCCATAAGGTCTAGCATAGGGGTTGTTTACTTGTTTGGCTTGAGTAGGGGGTGCATGTTGTTTAGTTTGGTTTCTAATCGTTTGGGACTGAGTAGGGGGATTTTGTGTAGTTTTAGAAACTGGGTTTAAGGTTGGGGTCTTTCCTTAGTTGGTTGCAATTTGGAGTGTTTCTAGGGTAAAAAGGGGTAGGCTGAAATTGAATAAGTTTTCTTGGAAGTTGGGTTCCAATTTTTTGGGCTAGATTTATAGCTTCGTCTAGACTCCATAGCGTATGGAAGCTAACTTGATCTTGGATAGCTATTCAATCCACCTACGAAATGTGCCACCTGTTGATTATCCATTTTTGTCAAGTTGTTATGGGCATTTAATCACAAGAACTCATTGCTATAATCCTTGACAGAACGTGTTCCCTGCTGACAATTTTGGCACTGATGGTATAGTGTCTGCTCGTAGTCAATGGGCAAAAACCTCCTTCGCATCAGTCGTTTCATTTTTGACCACATATGTATAGGTTGTTTTCCCTGCCTTTGCCTGGTTTCCTGCAACTGATGCCACCAAGCTGAAGCTCCCCTTTTCAGCTTATAAGCCACAAACTTTACTTGCTTGTCCCCGAGTTAACTCTTGCAAAATTTGACGCATCTCGTATTGAAAATCAGCTAAAGCCGTCTTGAGTTCATTGACTATAGTACGGTTGCTACCATCGCTGTTGTTGGTCATCTCATCTCGGCACACCGCGGCTTTGATTACCACTTGACTGGCCGAAAGCTATGAATTTTGAAGGGTTTTGAAGAATTCGTCTTCAAAGCTTCAAGAATTGAGAGAAATTGGAATAAAAAAAACAAAACGTAGTTTATTCTATATGAGTTAGCAAACTAATAAAGCGTAACAAGTATATAAATAGCTAAAAACTGATCCTAGTTGCAACGTCATAGGACTATTTCCAAAATAAAATTGAAAATATTAAATTAATCCTAGTAGACATAGGATAGGAATGTTTCCAAAATAATATAGGAAATACTAACTAAACTATAGAATATATTAAAACTAAAACTACTAAGCCCCTTGCCCTACATCACAAATATAAACATATTTTAAAGTATTTTTAATTACTATATCCAGACGTAAAAATTTTTGACTTTAAAAAAAATCTATTATAAAAACCACCGTTCAAAAAATATTTTTTTTAAACCCATCTAAAGAGCGTATATATTCTTACAAATGCACGACCTAAAATTGCTCAATTCATAATTTTATATCTACATCGCTAGATGCATGTAAATAAAGTTAAAAAGTAGAACATATTGCAGCCTTTCTGGGCTATCTCAATTGGGCCGGCCCAGACCAGAGGCTGAGTGCCCCAAATAGAAAAGTTTCAGCCCGGCCCAGGGGGAAACATCGACTTCCGGCGTTGGACATTACGTTCTGGGCCTCACTTTGGCCCAACTTGACCAGGGAAGTAAATGTACGAGTTAAATTTTATGTAGTTTGTCAGCAGGTAGGGTTTGGAGCAAAACTAAAAATTTCGAATCGAATTCAATAACATAACTTAGCAATCAAATCCGATTTGAAATTCCATAGAATATGGATATATCAATACAAAGCCCGAATCAAATAAAGTTTCAAAAACCAAATAAGAATTTCAACCCGATTATTAATAATAAAGTACAAAAATGCCAAAAATTAAATAAAGTAAGTACTGTCAAGTAAAAATGAAAAATAAGCACGAATAGAATAATTACCAAAAAATAATAATACTTTATATACAATCAAATACAGTCATTTAAAATTTAAAAGAAAATATATTAACAGAAAAATGCCACAAATTTTAGGTAACAATAACAAGTGCACTAACAAATAAAATTCTGCCTATATTGCATTGAGTTTAAGAGTCTTTAGTGAATTCAAATTTCACTTTTTAGTGAATCGAACCATAACTTTATATTTAATTTAATTTAATTATTTTTAAATATTAATATTTATAGTTGAATTTGATCAATTGAATATTTTAAATGATTTAAAATATTTAAATTCGGATTAAAATCCCTCCATTGACAATCCTAGTTGGGAAGCCTTTTAGAAGACAAAAAATCAGACCAAGTTGTAGTGGGTCTAGTTGGCCGAGCTCTGTGTGTGTGAGTGAATGGATCCGAGTAAGGGCTGTTTGGTCAGCTCGTTAATAGCAAGAGACAACAAATCTGGACCAAGTGGAATGCACGAACACTCTTTGAATTAGAGTTGTGTAGGTTCAGATAGACGCGGAGCAAGAAATTTTAATTTGGGGGGTGGGGGGGGGGGGGGAGGGATTCAAAATTTTCTTAAAAATATATATAAATTTTAGCTCAATATAAACTTCAGGAGAGGAAAGCAACCGCCTCGTCCAGCCCCTTGGCTCTGCCCCTAGGTTCATACATATAGCGAATATCAAGTTGCACATTATATTTCTCACAACACATGTCTGACTCACTGCTTGTTTTTTAAATAAATTTAATTAAAATTAAATGAAGGCCTGCATACACTTTATCCCTTGAACTATCTCCCACATCTCATGCACCCTACTGAACTATCAAATGTAGAACTTACTCACCTCGAATGTGTAGATAAAAGTGCCCTTGAGTCTATATTTATCTTGATAGTTCGCAAAGTATTTTGGAATAACTTATAGGTTATAATTCACCTTAAAATATCACTACTAAAAAAATGATTTAATTGGACACATATAATGTAACACTTTTAAAAAGTGTTACAATTGTGTATCTACCGTGACACTTCATAATAGTATACCTTAATAAACTATACCAAATTTGAACTAAAATATATCTTTTGTGACACTATAAAGTGTCAAAATAAGCTATTGTCACACTTAAATATATGATACTTTAGCTAGTATTACCAAATTAAAGTTGCTTTTAGTGGCACTAGCTTAAAGGCCATGTATTTGAGTGTTACAATATCATTTTTTTGATACTTTATAATGTCATGATAAATATATTATAGTTCAAATTTAGAATAGCTTATTGAGACACTTTTTATGAGATGTCATAATAAGTATAGAAATGTGATACTACCATATTATACATGTTAAATTAAGTCTTGTTTTTTAGTAATGTATGTTTTAAATGGAAATTATTTCTATTTATAATATAAAAATTATGAATAATTCGGATTCAAATATTAGAAAAGTAATGATAAACTAGTATTTTAAGTATAGAAGGTATTTATTACTTGAACTTAAAATTAAGTTATGAATCCTTCAAATCAAAATGAATATTAGGCGCTCTTTCAAATAAATATGAATAACATCCATATTTTTACTAACTTAAATTACGTATGTTCTTTGTAAGTGAAAATGATAAGATATATATTCATATTTATATTACATAAATCATGTTTATTTAAATATACCATATTATTTTTAACAAAATAATAATATAAAATCGTAGTTAGGGAAAATGTAGTTATTGATTTTTTAAATCCAAAATAGTAAAACTTTATTTATATTAAATATTTAATAAATTCATAAAGTAATTAGGATAATATTTTTATGTATTGATATATTCATATATTACTCTAGTTTTAGTTGAGTTACTTAAATTATTAGTCATTTCCTTTAATTAAGAATTTGAAAGAAATTATGATAAATATATAAATTTGAATTGAGTCTAAGGTGTTAAATGCCAAAAACATTATATGGAAAATAATATAAATAGGCATGCCTCAATGGTCCTTAAGTCTACTTATTTAATTGAGGGAGACGAGTGCCACATTTGATAGTTTAAAGCAATGTTTTGGAAATCGAACCAGCATAAGAATCGGTGAGCTTGCTGGTTAGCGATTTGACCGCTAGTTCAATCGGTACGACATCATATGATGTAATAATTATTTTTAATTATATATAATTATAAATATTAACCAAAAAACATAGAAAAATCCAATAATTTTAGGAAAAAAAAAAGATACCGAGAAGTCCGATTTCTTGATTTTTTGTTGTTTCACCACAAAAAAAACTAAATATAAGCTTTTTTTTAATATATAAGGTTGATTTTTAAATTTTGGGTTTCATTTTTCCCTCATGCTTATCTATGCAAAATTCAAAATTAACGTTTACTCTAAATATATTCAAAACAACCCATTATCCAAAACTACCCAGTTTTGCAAACAGACTCCATCAAAATTGGGATCCATTCTCCATGCAAGTTAGTATAATACATCTATATACGGATGCATATATATATGTATATGTTGATATACAAGTAAGTATAATATATCTATCTGTTATCGACAAGTTAGTATAATATATCCATATATATGTTATCTGTATATATATATACATACAATACAAATGTAGATCTAAAAGATTTATCAGAAAAAAAAAGAAAAGAATGAACAGATTTGAGAGATTGAGAGAGACAACAATTACGGATGAGTGTGAGATAGGATCATACGAGCACGCGCTAACAACTTCATTGAAAACTTGAATAATCAGATGCACAGATTTGCAACTTTTCCCAACTTTTCAAGAAATGAAGGTTCAAAATCAGAAAATAATGAGGTAGATAGGGAAAAAAGAAAAGAGTTCATCGCTAGTTTGATTCAAAAACTGGCACCGGTTAGACCAGTTTTTGACCCATTTTCATCGGTTATGAACAGTGGAACCGACAAGCGGTTTTTATGATACAATCGGACCAGACCTAGCTCCGATTATTGATTAAACGGATTGAACCAGCCGGTCCAACCCAATTTTCAAAACATTGGTTTAAAGATGTAAATGAGATATAGGACATAATTAAGGATACTAAAGTGTATTTTTTTTATGAAACTAAGCAAAAGCTTTATATAAAGAATTAAATGGAGGAGGCTTCAACCTAGATTACATGTTTAACAAAAGAAGGAATGAAACTCGATCCTCCCTCATCGATCGGTGCGTGACAATCCAAGCGATGGGCAACTGAGTTACTAGAACGACGAATAAACACAAACTTGGCAGAAATAAAACTAGAACAAATAGATTTAATGTCCAAAATCAGATTACCAATCCTCAAAGCATCACAGACTAGACTCTTCAGAGCTTGGATTATGAGATTGGAATCCTCTTCAAGGATAACAGATTCCCAGGCCGTGCGACGTGCCAATCGAGTTTCCTCACGAGCTGCAAGAACTTCTGCATGTAGAGCGTCTCCGGAATAGTGAGTTTAACTGATAACCAGGCTATTACCATACCGCAATGATCACGGGCGACGACGCCAACACCAACGCTACCATCGGCCGCAAACACCGCACCATCAAAATTTAATTTGATAAAACCAGTTGGGGGGCAGGTCCAACTCTTCGCCACAACTATAGCGGTTGTTGCTACGCGACTAGTTTGAGCCATCGAGAAGTTAAGGAGTTGGTTCCTAGCTGCCAATACTACATCCAGAGGAGCTAAGGTAGACTTCTCCATCACTGTCTTCTTCCGATTGAACCACAGATACCACAAGATCACAAGGAAAAAAGAAAGCTCGCCTTTATCCAGTTTTGAAAACACTCACCAAAGCCAGGATTCGGCATTATCGGACCAGACATCAATGGAGAACTATGGAAGATTTGAGAATGCCCAAACTTGATGTGCAAAAGGGCAAGTTAATAGAACGTGTCGAGAGTCTTATGCTGGGTCTGAACAGAGCGAACAACCATCAGAAACCAACAGCTTCCTTCTCCTCAGATTAACAATAGTCGGAATTGCATCGTGACATACCTTCCAACCAAAAATTTTGATCTTATCTGGGAGTGGGAGTTTCCATACGAAATCCTAGTTTACTCTTCTGCTATGTACGCCAGGATCACGAATAAACCAAAATGTCCTTGAGAGGTGATATGCAGACTTGACGGAGAAGATTCCATTTCGGTTGTAATACCAAACAAGAATGTCTTCACATTTTAGAGACACCAAGGGGAAAAGGAGAATTGTGTCAGCATCCTCTTTAAGAAAATTAGAACGGATACTACCTTCATTCCATAATGAAGGTACTTTTTGTGATAGTAGAAATGTGATATTGACAAAAAATAAAAATATTTATGTTACTTTATCTCTTAGCATTAAACAACTTATAAGTTGTTTTAAAAGTAAGTTTGGCAGAGTTTTTTTTTGGAAGCTTACAAGTTTTCAATAGCTTATTTGTGGAGCTTATAAACTCAATTATTTAAAAATTTATCAAATACTTTTGAGGAGCTTATGAGCTCTCAGACAACTTATATGTTATTTTGAGGAGCTTATAATCCCAACCAAACACTTTCTCCATGGGAGATTACAATCTTGGCTCATAAAAGAAAGTCAAACTCTTAACTAAATTAGAAGAAGTACTAAATCCTTTTAAATAGAACCAAGATTCAAGATGAAAGCAACGATTTGAGTATCAAGCAATCTGTGTTAAAACTTTGGCTATCATTCGTTGTGTACTCTATAGAAAATGTCCGTGATTTTCTATAGAAGATGTTAGTGAGAATTGAGTAAGAATGTATCTTTGGGTGTGTGTTATATACCAAAATGTTGGTAGTATGTGTTGTTCAATAGTGTGTTTCCTTACATACCAAAGTGCTTGATAGTTTTAGTGGTCTAACGCCAATCTAACATAGATAGGATAAATTTTTTCATTTTTACTATTGTGTATTTGTCTCAGTTTGGAAGAATATTTTCTTCCAACATGTCTCGTTCCTTTGTTATCGGCTTAATATAAGATGAGTAGAGTGTCGAATCCCACAGGGATTGTGATTTGGCCCGTGAAAGTGACTCGTTTTGTTTAGCTAAATTGATCAAATTGTTTTGACCAAAAAATAAAAAAATTGATCAAATTGTGGTGTGGTTTTATTCTAAATTCAGGGTAATATCAAATTTAAAACTACTAACGAATAAAAGTTATAACAAATTACCAATGCGACTAATGCAAGTGCAAGATGGTTTCATTAACCTAATTTTTTTTTTTCATTAACCTAATTTCCTATTCTAATGTAATCCTTAAATTGAATGGTTTCGTGGTTGTGTGAAACCAAGAACAAATCTATCCACAATCTCTCTTGAGCATTATGGAATTAACTCCAAATATCAAAGCATTAAATAAGATTCACACAAAAATGAGATTCACACAAAAATTTGATCAAACCCTAACCAAGTATCAAAGCATTAAATGAGATTCACACAAAAGCATATATACGCAAACATATTCAAAATCATAGGACTTTCATAGAATAGAGAAAAAGGAGAACTACACCATCCTTACACTTAGCAATCAAATTAGTTCATAGTGAATTCAAATGCAAAAACGAAATATGAAAAAGAATCCATAAGGAGAAGAAAGAAACTTAATTTTGGCGGACAATTCAGATGTAAAACTTCTCTTCAAATGTTGTTCTTAACTCCGCCTTTGAATCTTATCCGTCTCTGTCTTTGTCTTAAAAAATCCCCAAAGTAGATCCCAAAGAAAAATGAAAATTGATAGAGTTCTTTTCTAATCTCTAAACCCTAGCTACCAAAACGTGAATAATAATTGTGGGACTGTATCTGGACTTACAAGGGGCAGAAAAACGCCTAGCACCGCCTTCCTAATCAGAGTCCTAATCAAACAAGGGAAGTTTTTAATTGCTGTCTCAGACTTTGGGTATGTACCCAAACTTATAGATTCATTTATCTCCCCAATGACTAAAACTGGGCATATGTACTCATTCATACGAACTCGTTTTTTCTCAGCATGGCTTGAATTGGGTTGATACTCCAAATATATTGTGTAAATACCCCAACTCTTGACTTCAATTTTTCGTGTCCTTGATGGTATTTTCCTTTCTAACCTGCAGAACAACGGTTTAATTCAAATTTAGGCACAATAAGGCTCGAATAGAGAAAAATGTATGATAAGTACGACAAAATAAACATAAAAATC
>CM047880.1:54607-92298 GCA_026212405.1 Petrea volubilis | reverse complement strand
CAGTGCAAATGACAAGATCTTTAAACTGTTGGAAGATGCCAATGAAGAAGTTGCACCTCAAGTTGTGCCTACAGAAATTGATTCTCAAGAACACATCTGGAAGATTGTTGGAGGATTGGGTGCCGTCTTGATTGTTTCAGCAGCCATTGGTTTTTTGGCGACATCCAAGAGAGATGAGCGCCCTTGTCTATCATCAATTGTACGATCGTTGTCAAATTTCTCCGATACGGTGACTTGTTTGTAAGACGCAGTAACTAAAACTGTTACGGCACTTGATTCGATCGAGAAAATTATCAAAGCTGTGAGATCACACTTCAAGAGAAATTGATTTTTTTCTACCGGAACTGAATTGTTGATAGTGATTTTTTTTCTACCGGAACTGAATTGTTGATATTTCATGGATTACCAAACACCAATCATTTTGTTCCAATGAGATGTTGCATCCAGTTTTTGTTTTTGCAGTTGAAAAATGCTTCAAACAGTGGCCTCTTTTGTGCTGAACGTATATTTGTTGGAATGATTATGGGGACCTCCCCTGTGAATTAGTGAAATTATAGACTGCACTCCTTTTTCTCTTGATGTTACTAAAACATCGCCTCTAAGTTTGTAAAGTGTGTATTTGTTAGAATTTTGGATGGAAATTAATGGTTTTAGCCAAAATTTTAATGGTTTCTATAACAAGATGACATGCCAAGAAGGTATATTCTTTTTTTTTTTGGCGAAATTCATCAATTTACATCCAATTCCCAATGGCTACACACTTTGAAAACTTAGAGGGGAGCTTTTAGTAATTTGAAAAGAGGGAGAGGGTGCAATTTGTAACTTTACTACTTCGTAGGGAACACTACAAGAAAATAGCCATTTGCCTACGGAATTTTCCTACGGAAAACTTACAGAAAACCTACGGAATTTACGTTTTCCAACGAAAAATCCACGGAAAACCTACGGAATGGATTCCCTCAGAAAAAGTGTCGTCGGTAAGCTTTTGCTTGGGAATTACCTACGGAAAACCAACGGAAATTTCGATCATGATTCGCCAACAGATTACCTACGGAAAACCAACGGAAACTTCGATCATGATTCCCCTACGGATTACCTACGGAAAATCAGCGGAAAAAGCACCTACGGCTTACCTACGAAAACGTAGGGAATTTTGCTAGATGATTACCTACAGATTACCAACGGATTGCCAACGGAAAACCAACGGTTTGCCAACGGAAAACCAACGGAAAATTCCATTGGTTTTCCGTTGGTAATACATCCAGACCGCCGGAGCACCGCCACCGGTCGGGCTGTCTCCGTAATCAACCCCTTTTTATTTTTATTTTTGTTCTTCGTTACTGCCCTTCTCTATTTGAATATGTAGTTCGCACTCAAGGAACAATGTTAGTTGTTTCAACCATTATTTGAGGAGAAAAAGTGGAATAAAATGGATAGTCAAAGCATTAAAAACTTATGTCAAGTGAATAGGAATAGGATTAGCTCAAGATAAGCTAGCAAAAGATTCGATAAGTAAAAGAGAAAGAGTAGCTCGTGGAATATGTTTTAACCCCACATAAACTGATCTTTTGCTCTTAGCATTAAAGAAAAGGTGTTATAGAGAGGTTAGATTTTAATAATTTGAAACTAGGGATATGCAAGATTCTTGATTTCCCATAGAACAAGTATTTTTATACTTTTCCATAAGATATATGTATGTATGCTTATCCTATTGTATCCATTATTTTGCGGGGTGATTACACTGTCACTTCCTTCAAAACATCTAAATTACCAATTCCCCTCTCAATCTTTCATAATTACAATGACCTCCACTTTAAGTTTGCATAATATGTTACTTGCTCTGGATTTGCTTGAATGTGCTTACAATACACTGTGGATGGCCAATCCTTTGCTCCTTAAAGGCGACAAACATTACAATGTCTCATGTGAAGATGCATTGCCTTTGTATGGACATGCAACCTGACAGTGACTACAGAAGTCTCTATGAGCCTGCTAACATGTTGGATAGCTTTAGTGAATTAGCCAGATGGTTAATATAGTGAACTCTGAAAGAATGCTTCCGGTGCCATGTATACCTTTTGTCCGCAAATATTGCTTCTTGGAGTGACCATGTAAATTGTGATTGGTGGGTTTCTTAGAAGGTCCCAGCTGCTGGTATGAGAGGGCTGCAGCAATAATTGTTGGTCTGTTCTGCTCTTACCGACCACTAAGACTTAAGTTCATTTTTACTGGGTCAGGGGTGTTTGTTATATTGGTGTGGCAGAAATGATAAGTATATATTACTATCATGAGTGGAAGCAAAAAAATTCTGTTACAGGCTGCTCCTACATGCACATAACTGATGGCTCACTTCTCTATTCAAATTGCCATTGCTCGTGTGTTGTGTAATGACATTTTGATGTTTTTCTGGTTAGAATTACATGGCAGCTGGAGAAGTGAGTTATTCATTGATGAGAAAACTGGGCTTGATTTTTTTGTACATGCTCTAAAAAGGAAATAAATGAATCTGTTATCGGTGGGCATGTAGACATCTGAATGCACTTTAGCACTAGGCCTCTTAATAGCCCTTTCAATGAAATGAAAACCAAACTGCCAGGTCCATTGTGTATAAGCAGAAATGGTGCATGAGCTTAAACTTGGACAAGGCCTCTTAATAGCCCTTTCAATGCCACAGAATCTTATAAAAGGGCATCATCATGTAATTTTCAAGAAGCTGCTAAAACATGATCCAGATGAGGGATTACTCTTTTTTCATTCTTCATGGATGCTCTTGCTTCTACGAAGTACTGAATGGTGTCCTGTCTCTTGATGTCAAAAGTTATATTGCAGGAACTTAAATACTTATGACCATGTTCCTTGTGCGTGGCATTTTAATTGTACTCATCTTCACTCCCCCGCACACATACATATGTATATTTGTTTTTTAAATAAAACCTTAAGTAACATTTGGTGTTATTTTCTCTCTCCATTGTCAGAGCTGGTAAATTTCTTCGTAATAACTTAAATAAATATGATTCTGTCATGAAGTTGACGGTGTATGTGCAACATTTTCTTTGTTTAATTCTTTTTCAAAAATTATGTGTGCCATGTCCATGCACTCCATGCTTTATAGGTCATGGTGCCATGAGCTATTTCTTCCTTTACTGATGGAATAACATTCATGAACTCATGGATGTGACCTTTTGTTTTGGCATGCTGAGGTATTGTTGTGGCTTTGTGGGTGTATCAACTCTTTGGCTTTTGCTTAAGCGTGTCTTGGACTTTGAAATTTAGTTTTCTTTTGTATTAAATTTATTATTCACATTTTTTGGTGAATTTATTATCTGCAGTAAGGAATGTATATCTAAATGATACACTTCTACTTTCTTCCTTATTACCCTTCTGTTTTTCATCCATCAGGTGTGGGTAAGAGTTGTCTTCTTTTGAGATTCTCTGATGGTTCCTTCACTACTACCTTCATTACCACCATTGGGTGAGTTTTTAATTGTTGAGCATAACTATGACTACTTGGTTAGGGTTCTGAATTTGCTGTGATAATTTCATCTGTAGAATTGACTTTAAGATAAGAACTATTGGACTTGATGGAAAGCGGATCAAGCTCCAAATCTGGGATACAGCTGGCCAAGAACGATTTCGTACAATCACCACAGGTGGGTTCGTTTTTGGCCGTTTTATTTATCTATGTATCCATATTATGTTGGGGTTTCTGGTCCGATCTAGATCTTACTATGATGGGATTTGTGGCTGGGTGTTGGGGAGGGTCTATTAGAAGAAACTTAGGAGGGCACTAAAGAAAATAAGTGGTTTCTTTATGTGAATTGTCATTTGTTTTTCAATGTCTCAAGGATCTTATTTTGCAGCATTGATGATGGTTGTTATTAAGACGTTATGTGTTGAATGTCCAATTATAACTCGGTACTTAACAACATAAAAAAATTTTGACCTTGTCTGTATTGCATATAATAAAAGTATAAGCAATGAATTCTAAGCTTACGCTTGCTTGGTTAGTTAACCAACGGCTCCCACAACAGTATATTGCACATATGTTTACAACCTTATAATGTTTTATTAGCAAATTATGCGAAATGAGTTTCATTCTGTCTGCCTCATAAAACATCTGTGGTTCTCTTCTCTTTCTATTTTAAGGATCAAAGTATGGTTTACTACATTTATGCTTGTATGATATTTTGTAATTAGTGATTGCTTTTCTCATCTGATTATTCTTCACCTACAAAAACACATATTCATTAACGTGACGTTTCCACCCTCCTTACTGTAAGTTTGTCCCATGCTGATACTGTAAGTCTGCTCCATAGAAATACCTATGCCATCTTCCACAGATGTTGTATGCAGTCCATTTTCAGGGTCCTTAACCTGATTAACTTTGACTTTTCTAAGTCCACCATAACTGACTCCTGTTTTCGGGTCTTCCATAGCATAAGAAATCGATAAACCAACAGAAAAATCATTCTCAAACTGTTCACAAGTAATTTTTTTCCTCACATTAGAGCCATCGATGGACATACTTGTATCGGTCAAAGTTACGGGCCTCGTTGTCTCAGATCCAAATAGCCTATCAATGAATTGGGTCGGCACTGCTGGCACTGACTGAAACCCAGAAGAACTGTCCCAAGTTAGAGAAGTCGGCATGGGAATTCCTGATTCCGGTTTGCTAATGGAAGCTTCAACAGCCTGCTTTTTGCTGGGAAATAACTGCGGCTCCGAAGCATCTAAAAACCATTGGCGGGCCCACTTAGACGAGTTATCAAAAACTCCATCTCCATCGGTCACATGTCCACCACCTTTTGGCATCCAAAATCCTTTGTCCTGTAAAGACAGTAAATAGAGTTAAAAGTAAGTATATTACGTTAAAATCAAAATTGAAACCAATCACAGCATGTTTAGTTAACCTTACAAGCTTCTCAAACCGTCTTATAAGATCATTTAGAGCTTCTAAGCTTCTTAAACATGTGCAGTAGTTTCTTTTTAGTCAAAAAGGCTTATAGGCTCTAGAGCTCATAAGCTCCTGAAGAAAAGTAAGCTCCCCAAACTTATTTTGAAAGAGCTTATAAGTTGTCTAATCTTAAACAACAAAATGAGATATTCATCCTCAATTGTTTCCAGCATGTATTCACCATCTCCAGAAATATTTATTTACATGAATGTAATAAACAAGACTCACAGAAGATGCGAATATTGTGTACATGTCAACCACAGCAAAAGTACATAATCCATAGCTATAGGAGTCATTAATAAGTGATCTTAAGCAAAAGCATCCACCAGTAACCTTATAGAAATAACAAAAATGGCTAATCTTACCAAGTAGCATGCTACATTAAACTAATCTTATGCCATTAAACTTTTCTGAACACTAAACTTATGTCAAACTTACATCATTACAAGGATTATACATATATACAAAATCTAGACTTCTCAGAGTGACAAATTTTGCTCAGTTAATGCACCCAATATCTTAAATTGGCTAAAGCCACAGCAGTTCTACTTAAGTGAGTGCAAAAATTACAAAAGGCAAGGTTCAAAATAATAGAAATTTTAGAAAAAGGAGGAAAGAAGAAGAAGAAGAGAGAGAGAGAGAGAGAGAGTTACCATTTGGTTGCTTCAGCTCGGCTACAGGATAAAATCCCAAAATTTGAAAAATTGGGACAAGTATCAAAACACCATCGAATTCACACATCGTTCGATCATTTCCTTAAACTCCAAAACGCAACTATAGACATTTTTGTCAGCGAATTAGGGAACTTCAGATTCGAGTCAAAATCATTAACACAACCAAATTGAGAATTCCAAAAAATGGAAAACAGCAACACGCACCTCAAATTCGAATCTTTGGAGAAGGCTCCGACGAATTTTCCGGCACTGATTTAATTAATTCATTAACAATAAAATAAAATAAAATTAGGGTTTTATTTGTTTGTTTCTGGTGGAAAGAGCGCGATCATATCGTACGTGAGGAGCACACGATTTTTGCTCGCTGAGGGAATGCTAAGTTGTAAATGAGACTACAGTAATGCCACATGCCTCTATGTGTGATCAATCAGAGCTGTCTGTCCCGCCCCGATAATTCGAGTACACACGAATGCATCCAGGAGCGGGACAAGGGCGTGGAGGTTCCAGGGGATTCTCCCAAGTTCTAGAGGGTTGCAGAATTGTATAGAATATGAGAGAGCATTCTAGATGATTCTAGAATACCCCATTAATACTCCTTGTAAATATCTTGTAAGAATAGTCTAGAAGACTGTTTGTGGCCGTAGGATTCATTCGATCTCCACCGTACATTGAGGAGGAGGCTAGTATAAATAGGGATAGGATTTCATTTGTAAAGGGCATCCAAGTCTTGAGTGATTAGTGAATACAAAGGAGTATTGGGGAAATCCTATTGTGTTCTTGTTCTCTTGTGCCATCTTTCTAAGTCTTGCACACACAAGCACGTTCGGGAGAGGCTGACTTAGCTAGTTCGCGAGGGGCGACGAGGAGCTAAGTGCCGCACGGGAGCTTGGAAGGTCTAGGTCCGTGACAAGTGGTATCAGAGCCCGGCTTGGATTTGGTGCGTGAAGAAAGGACAGCGATGGCTAAGCGTGGCGAGAACACCTCAAACTTGGTGGCGGAGGAGCGCGAGGGGCGCTCTATGAATAAAGACAAGGCTAGTCGTGGACAAAGTAAGAGCGAGGAGCGTCGAGCTTTGGTGATGAACCTTGGTAAGCTTGAGGAACGAGTGGGATGAGCTGAGCATTCCCTTGAAGAGCTGGAGAGACATGTGTTGGGACAGCTCGAAGCGCATAAAACAAGTACCTTCGAGGCCGAAGCTGCAAGGGAAGTTGTGATGGAAGATGTGGTGGCACGTCTCGCAAAATTGGAAGCCGAGAGGACCGAAATGCGGGAGGCCATCGGCGCAATCCTTAGGGGGTATGAAGAAGTTCGAGAGGAAGTAGCCTTATGTCGGAAAGCTGCTATGAGTGGAGGCAGTGGTGTAATTGAGGTGGGACCAAGGATTGAACATCCGAGACCCAATAAGTTCGATGGCAAGCGAGATGCTCAAGTCCTTGATAACTACTTGTGGGAAATGAAGTCCTACTTCAAGACGCTAAACGTTACTGATGAGGCAACAAAGGTACAAATTGCTTCTCTATACCTTACAGAAACTGCTACTCTGTGGTGGCGTAGGAAACAGGCCGACATAGCGCGGGGTGCTTGCCAGATCGATACGTGGGATGACTTCGAGAGGGAGCTGAAACGTCATTTTTACTCGGAGAACGTCATCTATGAAGCAAGAAAGAAGCTGAGAGAGTTGAAGCAGCACCGGGCTGTACAAGAATATGTGAACGAATTCCAAAGGTTGATACTTCTGATTCCGAGCATGAGTGAGGATGACAAGCTATTCTACTTCATAGATGGACTTCAAACATGGGCAAAGCGAGAAGTACAACGGAAGAACGTTGCAACGCTAGACGAGGCCATTGCTACAGTTGAGTGCTTAACTGAGTACCAAAGGGGTAAGCACAATACCGATGAACCTGAAGGCGAGCAAGAAGCTACTGAGCTTGAAGATGAGGAAGAGTACCCGACTAAGGTTGAGAGAAAACAGGAAGGTAAGGCAAATCACCTGTTGTCAGGCAAATCAGAGCCCGAAGAGATGAAAGGAAGCTCCATATCTCGAGGCAGATGTTACGTGTGCAAAGGGCCTCATTTGATGAGAAACTGCCCAAAGTTGGGGTCCTTGAGTGCTCTAGTGGCAAGGTGTGAAACAAGCTCTAGTAGCGAGGAGGCGGATGTGAGACGCATCGGGTCTCTACAACAGTTGAATGCCATCAGTGTGGAGAATGGGATGGTGACAACACGAGAGGGGTTGATACTTGTGGAAGCACAAATCAACAAAACGGCTACCAAAGCAATAGTGGATACTGGGGCTACGCACAACTTCATCAGTGAGGATGAAGCAAGGAGGTTGGGCCTTCGTGTCTCAAGGGGAGAAGGGTGGCTCAAGACAATTGGTGCGGGAGCCAAGTCCATCAAGGGTATAGCACGAGGCTTAGAGCTTCGATTGGGTACATGGAAAGGCCAAGTGGATTTCTCAGTTGTACCAATGAAGGAACACCAAATGGTGCTAGGACTAGATTTCATGAGGAAGAGACAAGTCATTCCTATGCCATTCCGGGGTGTCGTTTACATTCTCGACGCAGGGAAGTTCCACATGGTTCCAATCCTCGGAGGAAAAGAGATGAACGTTTGTGGGACGAAAGCTGAACAACAACACTTATCAGCTATACAACGCGTCGAGGAGAAGACTATGATTGGGTGGCCTCTTAGGCGAGAGGAGAGCATCATGGAACAGCTCGAATCAGATAGGGACCCAAACTGGCAACGAATGCCACAAATGGGGCTAGAGAAATTACGGGACTTGAAGGCTTGCTTGGAAGCATGTTTTCTTGGGACACGACAACGGACAAAGAGGCGTCATCTCCGGAAGAAATTCCAAGCGCAGGTCCCCGACTCTATGCCGACGAGGGCGTCGCCACATTGGGTGTGGGAAAATGTCACGCCCCTACAGGTTGAACATGCACGGGCGGATTCAACAAGGAGAGCCGCGTGGGCGGAACCAAGGAAAAGAGACGCACGGGCAGATCCAATGGAGAGTCGGGGGCATAACTCTATGACGACGAGGGCGTCGTCGAATTGGGTGCGGGAGAATGTCACGCCCTGACAATTCGAGTACGCACGAATGTATCCAGGAGCGGGGCACGACTTGAGTCTGTCCCGGGACGGACTGGGCGCGACTCGATTCTGTCCCACGACGGACCCGGCGCGACTCGATTCTGTCCCAGGACGGACCAGGCGAGACTCGGCCCTGTCCCAGGACGGACTTGGCACGACTCGCTCAGTCCCGGGATGGACTCGGGTCATTCCCTGGACGGCTTAGGCGTGACTCGGGCTCTTTCCCGGGACGGACCAGGTGCGACTCGGCTCTATCCCGGGACGAACTGGGTACGACTCGGTTCTGTCCCTGGACTGCCTTGGCGCGACTTGGGCTCTGTCCCGGGCGGCCAAGGCGCTTGTAGGCTCTGTCCCGGGACAGAGAAGACGCGACTCGGGTCTTTCCCGGGATTGACTAGGCACGACTCGACTCTGTCCCGGGACGGACAAGGCGCGACTCAGGTCTGTCCGGGGACGGACTAGGCATGACTCAGTTCTGTCCCGGGACGGCCTAGGCGCGACTCGGCTCTGTCCCGGGACGTCCTCGGCGCGACTTAGGTCTGTCCCGGGACGGACTAGGCCCGACTCGGCTCTATCCCGGGATCGACTAGGCCCCCAGAGGCTCTGTCCCAGGACGGACCAGGTGCGACTCGGCTCTATCCTGGGACGGACTGGGCACAACTCGGTTCTGTCCCTGGACTGCCTAGGCGCGACTCGGGCTTTGTCCCGGGAGGCCAAGGCGCTCGTAGGCTCTGTTCCGAGACGGACTAGCCGCGACTCGGGTCTTTCCCGGGACTGACGAGGCATGACTCGGCTCTGTCCTGGGACGGACTAGGCACGACTAGGCTCTGTCCCGGGACGGCCTAGGCGCGACTCGAGCTCTGTCCCGGGCGGCCAAGGCGCTCGTCGGCTCTGTCCCGGGACGGACTAGGCACGACTCGGCTCTGTCCCGGGACGGCCTAGGCGCGACTCGGGCTCTGTCCAGGGCGGCCAAGGAGCTCCTCGGCTCTGTCCCGGGACGGCCTAGGCGCGACTCGAGCTCTGTCCCGGGCGGCCAAGGCGCTCGTCGGCTCTGTCCCGGGACGGACTAGGCACGACTCGGCTCTGTCCCGGGACGGCCTAGGCGCGACTCGGGCTCTGTCCAGGGCGGCCAAGGCGCTCCTCGGCTCTGTCCCGGGACGGACTAGGAAAGACTCGAGTCTGTCCCGGGACGGATTTCCCGTGACTCGGCTCTGTCCCGGGACGGACTAGGCGCGACTCGACTCTGTCCCGGGCGGCCAGGGCGCTCGGAGGCTCTGTCTCAGGACGGACTAGGCACGACTCGACTGAGACTCGGGACTGCCTAGGCGCCAAGAGGCTCTGTCCCAGGACGGACCAGGCGTGACTCGGCTCTGTCGAGGGACGGACTAGGCAAGACTTTGGTCTTTCCTGAGACGGCCTAGGCGCGACTCGGGCTCTGTCCCAGGCGGCCAATGCGCTCGGAGGCTCTGTCCCAGGACGGACGAGGCGCGACTCGGCTGAGACCCGGGACGGCCGAGGCGCCCCGAGGCTCTGTCCCAGGACGGACCAGGCGCGACTCGGTTCTGTCCCGGGACGGCCTATGCTCGACTCGGGTCTGTTCCGGGACGGACTAGGCACGACTCGGCTCTGTCCCCGGACGAACCATGCGCGACTTGGTTCTGTCCTGGGACGGCCTATGCGCGACTCAGGTCAGTTCCGGGACGGACTTGGAGCGACTTGAGTTTGTCTCGGCGCGACTCGCCTCGGATCCGAGACGGACTGGGCGCGACCTGAGTCTGTCCCGCAACGGACTCGGCGCGACTCGAGTCTGTTTCGGCACAACTCGAATCTATCCAGGGATGAACTGGCCCCACTCGAGTCTGTCCCGGGACGGACGGGGCGCGACTCAAGTCTGTCTCGGCGCGACTCGAGTCTGTCCCAGGACGGACTGAGCGCAACTCGAGTGTCCCGAGACGGACTCGGCGCGACTCGAATCTATCCCGGGACGAACCGTGCACGACTCGAGTTTGTCCCGCGACGGACTTGGCGCTACTCGAGTCTGTCCCGGGACGGACGGGGCGCGACTCGAGTCTGCTTCGGCACGACTCGAATCTGTCCCGGGATGAACTGGCCCCACTCGAGTTTGTCCAGGGATGGACGGGGCGCGACTCGAGTCTGTCTCGGACGACTCGATTCTGTCCCAGGACGGACTGAGCGCAACTCGAGTGTCCCGGGACGGACTCGGCGCGACTCGAATATGTCCCGGGACGAACCGGGCACGACTCGAGTCTGTCCCGCGACGAACTGGGCACGACTCGAGTCTGTCCCGGGATGGACTGGGCGCG
Organism: Petrea volubilis; assembly: GCA_026212405.1. NCBI lineage: Eukaryota > Viridiplantae > Streptophyta > Magnoliopsida > Lamiales > Verbenaceae > Petrea > Petrea volubilis. The sequence goes on along the minus strand of CM047880.1, from coordinate 81,244 downwards.
ACTGGAGTCTGTCCCGGGACGAACGGGGCACGACTCGAGTCTGTGCCGGGACGGACTCGGCGCGACTCGAGTCTGTCTCGAAGCACTCGGCTCTGTCCCGGGACGGATGGGGCACGAATCGACTTGTCACGGGACAGACTCGGCGCGACTCGAGTCTGTCTCAGCACGACTCGAATCTGTCCCGGGATGAACTGGCCCCACTCGAGTCTGTCCAGGGACGGACGGGGCGCGACTCGCGTCTGTCTTGGGGCGACTCGAGTCTGTCCCAGGACGGACTGAGCGCAAATCGAGTGTCCCGAGACGGACCTTGCGCGACTCGAATCTGTCCCGAGGACGAACCGGGCACGACTCGAGTCTGTCCCGCGACGGACTTGGTGCTACTCGAGTCTGTCCCAGGACGGACTGGGCGCAACACGAGTCTGTCCCGGGATGGACGGGGCGCGACTCGAGTCTGTGCCGGGACCGACTCGGCGCGACTCGAGTCTGTCTCGGTATGACTCGAATCTGTCCCGGGATGAACTGGCCCCACTCGAGTATGTCCATGGACCGACGGGGCGCGACTCGAGTCTGTCCCAGGACGGACTGAACGCAACTCGAGTGTCCCGGGACGGACGCGGCGCGACTCGAATATGTCCCGGGACGAACCGGGCACGACTCGAGTCTGTCCCGCGACGAACCGGGCACGACTCGAGTGTGTCCCGGGATGGACTGGGCGCGACTTGAGTCTGTCCCGGGACGAACGGGGCACGACTCGAGTCTGTGCCGGGACGGACTCGGCGCGACTCGAGTCTGTCTCGAAGCACTCGGCTCTGTCCCGGGACGGATGGGGCACGAATCGACTTGTCCCGGGACGGACTCGGCGCGACTCGAGTCTGTCTCAGCACGACTCGAATCTGTCCCGGGATGAACTGGCCCCACTCGAGTCTGTCCAGGGACGGACGGGGCGCGACTCGAGTCTGTCTCGGGGCGACTCGAGTCTGTCCCAGGACGGACTGAGCGCAAATCGAGTGTCCCGAGACGGACCTTGCGCGACTCGAATCTGTCCCGCGACGAACCGGGCACGACTCGAGTCTGTCCCGCGACGGACTTGGTGCTACTCGAGTCTGTCCCAGGACGGACTGGGCGCGACTCGAGTCTGTCCCGGGATGGACGGGGCGCGACTTGAGTCTGTGTCGGGACCGACTCGGCGCGACTCGAGTCTGTCTCGGTATGACTCGAATCTGTCCTGGGATGAACTGGCCCCACTCGAGTATGTCCAGGGACCGACGGGGCGCGACTCGAGTCTGTCCCAGGACGGACTGAACGCAACTCGAGTGTCCCGGGACGGACTCGGCGCGACTCGAATATGTCCCGGGACGAACCGGGCACGACTCGAGTCTGCCCCGCGACGAACTGGGCACGACTCGAGTCTGTCCCGGGATGGACTGGGCGCGACTTGAGTCTGTCCCGGGACGAACGGGGCACGACTCGAGTCTGTGCCGGGACGGACTCGGCGCGACTCGAGTCTGTCTCGAAGCACTCGGCTCTGTCCCGGGACGGATGGGGCACGAATCGACTTGTCCCGGGACGGACTCGGCGCGACTCGAGTCGGTCTCAGCACGACTCGAATCTGTCCCGGGATGAACTGGCCCCACTCGAGTCTGTCCAGGGACGGACGGGGCGCGACTCGAGTCTGTCTCGGGGCGACTCGAGTCTGTCCCAGGACGGACTGAGCGCAAATCGAGTGTCCCGAGACGGACCTTGCGCGACTCGAATCTGTCCCGCGACGAACCGGGCACGACTCGAGTCTGTCCCACGACGGACTTGGTGCTACTCGAGTCTGTCCCAGGACGGACTGGGCGCGACTCGAGTCTGTCCCGGGATGGACGGGGCGCGATTCGAGTCTGTGCCGGAACCGACTCGGCGCGACTCGAGTCTGTCTCGGTATGACTCGAATCTGTCCCAGGATGAACTGGCCCCACTCGAGTATGTCCAGGGACCGACGGGGCGCGACTCGAGTCTGTCCCAGGACGGACTGAACGCAACTCGAGTGTCCCAGGACGGACGCGGCGCGACTCGAATATGTCCCGGGACGAACCGGGCACGACTCGAGTCTGTCCTGCGACGAACTTGGCGCGACTCGAGTCTGTCCCGGGATGGACTGGGCGTGACTCGAGTCTGTCCCGGGACGGATGGGGCACGACTCGAGTCTGTGCCGGGACCGACTCGGCGCGACTCTAGTCTGTCTCGGCGCACTCGGCTCTGTCTCGGGACGGATGGGGCACGACTGGACTTGTCCCGGGACGGACTTGGAGCGACTTGAGTCTGTCTCGGCGCGACTCGGCTCGGTTCCGAGACGGATTGGGCGCGACTCGAGTCTGTCCCGCGGCTAGGGTTTCGGGTTTAGGGTTTAGGGTTTTTTTTTTTCCGCGAAACCGGTGCGAGGCCGTAGGGTTTTCTGTGGGGTCCCCACCCCTTTATTCAATGATAAAGTTAAAATTCCAAAAAAGAAAAACACAAGATTACAGTAGATGTGCAAATAAAACAGGGTGTACTACGCCCTTACATCATGAGGAAAAGCAAAAAGAAATTAATAATAACAAACTTCGGCAAGATTATCCAAATCCTCAAAACCATGGTAGGAAGTCCAGTCATCCGAGTCCACAGATGGGTTATGGACTCGTGCCGAGAAAAGATCATCGCGCGGTGGATGCCAACTCGGTGGCGTGCGGCCCCCAGAGAAGGATCGCATATGCCTCTTGGGCCATAATGTCACAAGAGCATTGAGCAAGCGATCGTTGGATGGCTTCAGGTCTGGGACAGTGTTTTCTTTCAAAACGACCTTCTCATGACATGTATCGGATGGTTCTTGACAACGAGATAGCGTATCCTTTGGGCTTGATGATGTATTTGAATAATTAAAAGTGTCCTTTGGATCCGTGTTTGTTGTACAAACGTCCAAGGAGTCGGAAATTACACATACACCCCCTATCGGGGGTTGGGCAGTGTCAAGATTTACAGCGCCTTCCCCTACCAGGTTTTGCTAAATTACAGGCCCCTCCCTTGGTGCTTGTTGGTCAGATTCCAAAATTACTGTAACACCCCCTGGTTCCTTGGAAGCATTACATGGGGTGGTATCAAAATTCAGGCAGCCCACTTGAAGCTTGCTTTTAAGGTGTGCCTTGGCCCGATTTCTCTTCTTTTTTTCCTTCTTTTTAGTACGAACTAAGGCCCGTTCAACCATAGCATCGACAACAACATCAAGCCCATTTTCAAAAGCTTGATTAGGATCATAGGAATCCAAGCCCGCTTGGGCCACCTCAGGAGACGAAGTTTGGACCCTCAAACTGGTAGTGGAAGGTGCTTGATTGTGAGTATGGGCTGCAGGCTTGTGTGAAGTAATGTCCACCTCAACAACCCAACAATCTTGATGGGAACTCAAGTCAACTTGGGCCAATGTAAGAGGTGCATCATGGGCTGTGTTTTGTTGTAAAGGAAGCCCCACAACGTCATCCACATTGCTACCCACCACCTCCCTTGCCATGGGGACATGACTGGGTGACGTGGGCGCTGAGTGAGCATCCCGATCAGCAGCAGAATTCCTTAAACGTGGATACACCTTGCCATCCGTAGTCGCCAAAAAATCTGACTTAGGAACTTGCCTTATAGAAGAATGAACAGCAGTTAAGACGGGAGTTACTGACGGCTCTTGAATAGGAAAGTATTGACTGGGATATATCACTTGAAGAGGCCCCTCTAATAGCTCAAGGCTGTTATGGTAACTTGCATCAGCAGTGGGCGTGGAATGAGGGGAGGATGAGACACTAGTTTCAGCATCTTTGAGAGCTTGAATGATGTGCAGGTACGTTCTCTTTCCTTGGAAAATGTCTTGTGTGTTGACCTGCTCGTTTTGGGAAGGATCCTTACCATTTATATCCACCAAATTCTCGTGCAAATCAGAGGAGTTTTGGAAGGGAATTAAAGCAGCTGCATCCTCGGTAAGTCTGACCTTCCCTCCTTGCACACCCGAATTAAATGCAGCAGCAGCAGGTTGGGAAAGTCTGACTTTCCCATTTTGGTCCCCCTGAAAATCCGCCCCTTTGACAGCAGTTGCTGGATCAGAAAGTGCAGCTGTGCATGGAGAAACAGTTGCCTGATTGTGTGCATTGGATTGGTCAACCTTGCCTTCAGAAAAACAATGAATTGCATCCCGAATGTGTCCAGGTACATTTGGAGGCTCACAAATTGGATTAATTGTAGAAATAGGCCCGCCAATCAGCTCTTTCTCAGGAGTAACAGCAGCTGGGCGGGAAATAGAAATTTTGGAAGGATTTGGTGACTCCGGGTGAGTATTTTCGGCAAGGTGGACCTGCCCTTTTTGCACACCCGAGATCACATCAGCTGTACCAGATTTTGAAGTGTGGAAAGGCCCATTTTGTTGCTCCAAACGTGAGGCCTTGTCCACGTCCAAATTCATCCCGAAATTCACGCCATTGCTGTGAGCAATGTCAGCCCGCAATTCTTGCTGATGTGAAGGCGTAACTGAAGGAGGCACAGCAGCTGTAAGAACGTCTAGGTGCAGTCCCGCATCCTTGCTGGAGTCAGCCCCAAAAGTCATCGGAATCTGGGCAGGAAGCGCCGGAACCTGGGCAGTAGTGGCTGGAATCTGGGCAGTCGCCAGGGACTGCAAATTCGCACCAGAATTTGGATCCTGCTGCTCTCGTGAACACTGTTCAGTTCCAGCAGTGTCTTTCCCTCTCCTTTTAGCATTCAATCTCTCGCGTAAATCCCCCGGGATGGGCACTTCTTCTCTCGGCTGCTCATTAGCATGCACAAACCCCTTACAATCCATTGCTTTGTGATCCCTTCGACAACACTTGTGACAATAGGGAGGGAGTCCCTCACATTCCACAGGTTGTTCAAAAAAACGATCACCATCTTTCACTTTAACGAATTTCTTAAACGGCTTCGTAATATCAAGTTCAACACAAACCCGAGCTTCAGTCACCTTTGAAATATCAGCAGTGGGTTCATCAACCCGTAACGGCTTACCAATACAAGAAGCAATAATATAGAGAGCAGGAATCGGCATAAGATGAAAAGGTAACGCCGGCACCTTAAACCAAACGGGACAAATAGGAGACTCATATCTCGGATTAAAATCCGGAGTCCACTTGAACACACGCATGGGAAATCCGTGAAAATACCACACTTCCCGCATAAACAAATGAGAATAATCATCATGAGCGTAAAGGTGAATTAAAATATGATTGGCATTAATCCACACTAATCGGAATCTCCCCTTCAAATTCAATTTCGTAAACATAAATCGTAAATGATGCATAGAAGGACGACCATGAGAAAATTTGCCAATTAATGCATATTGAAAGAACTAGAGAGAACTTTCCTAGAGGAAGAAAGTAGAGAGAGAGAGCTTCCGGTTTAGGGTTTAGGGTTTGGTTTCGGGTTTAGGGTTTAGGGTTTCGGGTTTAGGGTTTAGGGTTTAGGGTTTAGGGTTTTTTTTAATAAAAACCGGCACGTGCCCGCCGTAGGGTTTTCTGTGGGGACCCCACCCCTTTATTAAAAATTGAAAAAAGGTTACACAGGAAAGTTCGCAAAATACATAAGAAGATGAATAAAAGTACCTAAGTATCTAATAAGCTGTAAATAAGGAGTACTAGTCCCTTTACAAGTAGTGAGAGTAACATAAAAGCATAAATTAGAAGTACCACTCCCTTTACAAAAGATGTAAGTAACATAAAGCCTAAATTAGGAGTACCATTCCCTTTACAAAAGTTGTAAGTAACATAAAAGCATAAATTTGGAGTACTACTCCCTTTACAAGAGGCCAAGAAAACAAAATAAACCTCCAAAAATAAATGGGTGCCTGGGTGGATATTAATCCAGCAGCAATGAATGGCAATAAAGAGGTTACGAAAATTACAGAAAGCCCCATAGCAGATTTTAGCGGCCACAAAAACACCCTTGGCGATCACCAAAGTAGCAAGAGTTTGATGATCCCCAAGCCCAAGTTGAAATCTGAGGTGGTAGACAAGCAGGAACAGCAGCGACCCGTTGACACTCCACAGCTGCATTTGCACCAGCAGCAGCAGGGCCGCAAGCATCCTGTTGTCCCCAAAAGGATTGCGACGACGCGCACACCTGCTCTGTTCAGAAGCTAAATGACCAACAAAGGTTGTAATCACCCAAACACACTTCCTTATATCAACAAAGAGACTGCAGCAGGTGTGTTTGTGAATAGAATGCCTTCTATACAGGTTAGAAAAATTACAGATACCCCCCTGGCAGGTTTTCTGATCAAAAGAATTCCCCCAACAGCAGGGGCTGCCCCAAAACCAAAACCACCACAAGGGAGTCCCGAAAACAGACACCAACCACACACTATCAAAAAACCAATCCCAACACAGCCCCCAATAGTAGGGAGTCCAAACACAAACGAAACAACCAAGCATAAGCCAGAGAATAAGCACAGACATAACAAAAACAAATTAAGAGTTTCTAAAGTTGGGAAACCCCCATCGGTCCATCTTGAGAAGGCCTTGGATTTTACCTTGGATATTGATAGCCTCCAGAAAATTCGAACTAGTTGTCTCGCAAGCATAGTTAGCAAGGGAATCGGCAACTTGGTTCCCTTCCCTAAAAACATGAGAGATTCGCACGTTCAGCTTGGCCATGGTGAGCTGGATTTTGATTAGAAGATGTTGCACATCCCAAGGGCCATTCCGTGCCTTAATCCAAGAGATGACCACTTGGGAGTCAAGTTCAAGCCAGACATTTTGAACCCCTCTGTCCAAACAAATGTGAAGACCACGTTCGACAGTCGCTAACTCAGCGTAATTATTAGTTTGGCTGCCTAAGTACGAGTAGAAAGCCCAACAAACGTGACCTTTATGGTCCCGCAGAACGCCTCCAGCTCCAGCTGGGCCCGGATTTCCTTTAGCAGCCCCATCCGTATTCAATTTAAAAGTTGTGACGTCAGGTTTTAGCCATCTAACGATACGAGCAACCTGCGTTGTGTTAGATTTGAAAGCGAACCCCCAATTATGAGCAAGAGATAAATAGCCTTTCCAATGCTTTGCCTGAAAGGTGTTACTGTTGTAGATGATGTAAAGCGAATTAAGAACTTTCCAGATAACGCGAGAAAAAAGGAACTTCTTCTTTCTATGCTTCGAGTCATTCCGTGCCTCCCATATATGCCAAAAGGTAAGCATTGGGACGAGTGTGCAAACATGTCCATCACTAACATTATTAGGCCTCCAATAATGCAGCATATGAGTAACAGAAATTGTATCTGTGTACGGGACATTAAAGAGGTCAGCCAAGGTGCGCCATATAATGGTGGCTTTGTTGCTACGAAAAAAGAGATGTTCAAAGTCTTCTTGGTTCACATAGCATTGGTGTTTGGATGCAATTTGAATCCCCTTCCGCTGCAAACGACAATCCACCTCAAGACATTCTCTCATTAAACGAAGAAGAAAAACTGAAATAGTTAGCCGTAATTGCTTTGTCCAAACAGACTGCAGCGCTGTGTTTATTGGTCTCGGCACCCTTATTAGCTGCCATGATGACCTGGTGGTGAAATCCCCCGTGATGGAGCCCTTCCAGTGGAGTTTGTCAGGGCTGCCGTGGTTAATAGGGACGAGAAGAATCCGTTGAACCCAAGCATCAGGGAGCACCATGCTGAGAGCATCAGTATCCCATCTACCTTCAGTCCAAAAAGTGTGAACGGGATCAAGCCGACACACACGTCTATTAAGAAGCTGGGAGAGTGGCTGCTCGTCAAGCCATGCGTCATACCAAAAAGAGCATTTCCCGTCACCAAGAGTCCAGAAGATATAAGATTCAACTCAGTTTCGAACCTTAACCAAACGCCGCCAAACATGTGAGTCTGATGAAGACACCGGTGACTGTGCCGGGTGGAACCATTTAACATACTTTTCCTTCATATACTTGGCCCACAGGGAGTCTTGCAATCTGAGTTTCCACCAAAGTTTCCAAGAGAAGGCCTCCACCACATCCTGAAGTTTGCGGACACCTAAGCCGCCTTCTTCCACTGGATAGCACAAATCAGCCCATGTAGCCCAATGAATTTTCCTCTGAGAGCCGTAGTCTCCCCAGAAAAATTTATTGAACGGCTTGTCCAACAAGTGAATAACCGATTGAGGGGGTTTCAACACTTGGAACAAGTAAAGAGGCATTGAGCTCAGGACACTCTTAATAAGAGTGAGCCAGCCACCATGAGCTAACGCTGTCTTCTCCCACCCCAGCAGTTTGGTTTTGACTTTATCGATCAGGTCGGCATAGAGGGCCTCTTTCTTGTTACCCACGTGCAGTGGAGCGCCCAAATAAGTGATGGGGAGATTTGTGAGTTGAAAGCCAATAGCAAGTGTCAAATACCTCCTTTGAAGATCGGGACAGTGTTTGCTAACAATAAGATGACTCTTACTGTTGCTTATGAGTTGGCCAGAGACTGCTTCATAAGTGCGAAGCAAATCCATCAATCGGGAAAAATTCTCTCCTTGAGCTTTTGCAAAAATAATAACATCATCTGCATACGCTAAATGGGAGACCACCAGATCCGATTTATCGTCGAATCTGAGGGTAGGGTCTTGATGGTATAAACCATCAAGAGATCTCGACAACCACTCTGCTGCAAGAACGAAGAGTGCGGGAGATAAAGGGTCCCCTTGCCTTAATCCTCTTGTTGATGTGAAGAAACCCGTAGTAACACCATTGATCAAAATAGAGAAATGGCAGTTAGCAATGCATCTCTTGACCATAAAAATCCATTGTTCAGAAAATCCCATAGCCTGAAGAACATGGATCAAGAAAGGCCACTGTAATCGATCATATGCTTTTGCCATATCTAACTTCAAGATGAGTTTATCCCCTTTGCATCTAGAGTGGAGGGTGTGCATGTAACGATCCCGTAATTCCTATTATTCAAATAATTGATATAAACTCTTATGGTCTTAAAAATGTCATTTTTACTTTTTGTTTCACATTTTAGCCTGATTTTTAGGATTTATTGAAAGCTAAAGTGCTAATTTTCAAATTTCGATTACCACTCTTGGAAAATTCATCTATTAAATACTTATGAGTTTTCAAAAATAATATAAATAAGTATTCTAGATTTTTATGCATGGAGAAGATACAATTTTGAATACATTCCATAATTTTCAAATTTTAGAGGCATTTGACATTCAAACACAATTTTCGAAATTTTATGTCATAAATTGAAATTTTCGAAAATATAACTAAAACATTTTTAATTTCTGGGAAATATACATATAATTTCAGGTTTATAAAGTTTAAATTTCATGATTTTGGAATTTTTCTAAATTATTTATGAATTTTCGGATTTTATGCCCTAAAAACCCCTAAAGTATAGGTAAATTGTATTTTCTACCCCTAGATATTATTTTTCTTTCCTAATATGAATAATTTTATATAATATACAAGAAATAAATTATTTTTTCAGATATTTTAAGGGAGGGGGACGAATTTGTGGAGGGGTTTTGGGAGATAAAATTATAAAAGAGTAAATACTTGGCTTGTATTAAGTCTTGCCCTCCAAGTTGCTAGATACAATGTATTTATACACTTGTCCAATACCTTCAAGATACAAGAACACATGCTTGGCTCATGTTAAAGTAGAGCAACACTTAAGCTACTTAGACCCAAATACTTGGCCAATTAGGATAATAATTAGACAAGGACTTAATGCTATTTTAATGCTATGTCTTGTTATTAGTATATATGTAAAATTACTTGGAAAAATACCAAAACCACCACACACACACCCTAAAATCCGACCACACACACACACACACACTTCATTCCTCTTGTTTTCATTCAATTTTCCTCATATCCTTCAAGTCTTGAAACCCTCTCACCCCTTCAAACACTCTCCCTACTTCAAACCCTACAAGAAGAGGAAGAAGACATATCAAGGTAGAAATTGGCCTATGGCATGAGTTAGGGTTAGAATTTATCAAACTCTTAGTATTTTATCTTCCCAATTAGGCCTAGAAGGTGACCACAAGTTGGTTTCCATCTTGGGTCCAAGGGGATACAACATGTGTTAGTTATATATGTGTTTATGATGCATGTTAGGTTACAATCTTTGAATACACATGCTTGAATTTGTTGAACCTATGCTTAAGTGATGCTTGAGTTCTATGATTATAATGTTTTATATCTTCTTATAGTCTTAATTATGTGCTAGAAGCTAAAATTTTAAGGTTTCAAAGCTGGAAAATTTGAGGTGTACACATGCTGAAATCACTGTTCATGCAGAAACTTTGGCTTTCGAAGCTGAAAAGTTCGATTTTTGCACGGCTGGAAAATCCGAAAATTTCCAACCAAAAACCTGGTTTATATACTTTAAATTCAGTGTAGAATAAGCTGTCGAAACAGGTTTTGAAAAGCTGGAGGTTTGGGTTACAAGAATTGGAAATTTCAGCGGTTGCGCGCTAAAAGTGTTTCGCATCGCAGTCTGCAAATTCCAGCTCTCGTAAGCTGAAATCTCGATATTTTTTCAAATAAAAGTCTATTTCACAACCTTAGGCACATATGTGAAGAGTTTCAGGAGGTTTGAAGGCTTGGAATTTATGTTCGTATGAGCTAATGTCGGTTTCGCAAAATCGGAAATTGTGTTACTTCATGCTGAAATTTGTGCACTAGCTACTGAAATGGTTTGTGTTATGCTGAAATTGTGATTCAAATGTGTTGAAATTATGTGTGTGAGGGCCCTATATGATTTCGGTGTGGATGGGCTAGAGTTCGGCCGGGCGGCAATGGGCTTGCCGGTCTTAAAACAGTTCTCGCCATCCATGCCTATTCCCATCTTGCATGGACGGAGTGTTTCATGTATTGGTTGTGGGTCGTAGGAATTCGGCATATGCCCGGGATATGACCACTGGAGTGTTTGGTTGGGCACCAAGATTGGTTGGAATTGGTGCAAATATTGTGATTGCATTACGGCATGGCGAGATAAGGTAGCCGCCCATCGAGGTGGAAAATGGTAACAATGTGTTGAATTGTGTTGCTCTTGTGAGCTGAAATTTATGTGATTTGATCAGAACTGAAATTTATATGGTTTAATGTGTAGTTTTATGTGCTTTTATGACAATATGCAAATTCACACGAACACCTCATGTTGTATGTGAATTTCTACTCAACATGTGTATATGTTGACATCGTTTTCTATTATGTTTTAGCCGGATTTGAGACCCCTGAAGATAGGAACAAGGAAGATGTAGGAGGACGCTTCGAGGCATTTAGTTTATTATCTATGTTGTGCTAGAAACTTGATAGTTAAACTTGTGTATACGTTGTATAAGCGATTTATGTAAACGTTCCTTTTGAATAATAATACGCTTGTTTGTTTTCGTTACGCTATATGTTAGCACGTTTAATGAGATGGTTACGAATAGATGTTTTATAATTAGCTAGAGGTTTCGGGGCGTTACAGTGCACCAGTTCCTGCGCCAAAAGGATGTTGTCCTGGATGGAGCGGCCCGGCACGAATCCACTCTGTGATTCTGAAATCAGCTTAGGCAGAACATGCCCAAGACGGTTAGCAATGAGCTTTGTAATGATCTTGTTAGACACATTACAAAGACTAATAGGCCTGAAATCCGACCAAGTTGTAGGAGAGTCAGTTTTAGGAATCAAGACAAGTGTCGTCGCCTTAAAGGCCTTAGGCATAGCTGTTCCCGCAAAGAAATCCAATATAGCCTCATACACGTCATTTTGGATGATATGCCAGCAATGTTGATAAAATAGAGATGTGAACCCGTCAGGGCCGGCAACGCTATCAGAGTTGATACTAAAGACCACCTCTTTAACTTCCTCAATAGATGGGGTTTTGCATAAGGCTTCTGAGTCTTCTATAGTGACCATCTTGGGGATGCAAAGCATCTCTGTCGGAAGTAAATCCACATCGTCATCACTTAAAAGTCGATGAAAATAGTTAACTGCAGACTTTTTAATGTCCTCTGCTTCCACGAGGGTATGATCACCATCATTAATAAGGTGAATTGCCGATTTCTTCCGTTTCCTCTTAACAATAGCTTGGAAGAATTTTGTGTTCCATTCACCCTCTGAAGCCCATCGACACGCAGCTTTCTGTTTCCAAAATTCATGTTCCATAGATAAAACTCTAGTCAGTTGTGCACAAGTTTTATTCCACTGTAGCAGGTTAAATTCGGATGGATTGTTCTCAAAAGCACGCTCCCACTGTTGCACTTCAGCCTCCTTAGCTTCCACCACATCGTGGATGTTTCCAAAAACGTTTTTATTCCACCATTTCAGCGCCATCTTCAGCCGGTAGAGTTTTTGTTGAAGCTTCCGCATTCCTTTTGCAAAAAGAGGGCGGGACCAATTAGATTCAACAAATTGAAGAAAACCATGGTGTTTGCACCACATGTGTTGAAATTGAAAGGCAGCAGCCCCCTTAAACGCATTATTCTCCAAATGTATGAGGAGGGGTGCGTGATCTGATTTGAACATTGTGAGATGGTGGACTTTTGTAACCTGAAACAAGTCAGACCAACCATGGGAGACCAAAACACGATCAAGCCGCTGCCATTTGCTTTTTTTATCAGACCATGTAAATTGGCTTCTGATGAATCCCGGGTCCTGAAGTTCACAGTCTTGTACCATATCACTAAACTCCTCAATTGACCTTAATTTAGGGGCTTTACATCCTTTTCTCTCTGAGACGTTCAAAACTGTATTAAAATCCCCTGCGATCAGCCACGGACCTGAGGTGCACAAATTTCTTAAATCTTCCCAAAGAATTCTCCTTTGCCACCTGGAGCATTTCGCATAGATGAATGAGCAATGAATGGCTGAGCAAAAAGTGGGTTGGACACTTGAACATGTAAATATTGTTCGTGATTCACAAGCAACTCAATCGACGTGTAGAAATCTGCAAAGCACCAAATATGGTTGGAGATATTGGAGAGAACCAAATCAAAAGAGAACCTTTGTTTCATAAAGGAAATATCCAAGGATGTCATGGGTTCAAGGATCACCATCATGTTCAATTTATTCTTCTTTCTAAGACTATATAAGTAGTCCTGTGTTGTGTTATCCGCAATACCGCGGATATTCCAAACCAAGATGTTGAAATTCATAATTAAGAGGATGGTTTTGGGGTAACCCCTACAGTAGATTTTACCATGCTCCGAGTCTGGCGTTTGTGATGTGGTGGAGATTCCGCTTTCCTTAGCTTAGATTTAGTTGGATGAGCCTTAGTAACATTTTCAAGTGATGGACTGTTACGCAGCACGGACTGGTCGCGCGCATCTTGAAAAATATCTAAGTGGCCTTCGACCTCGGGGGAGTCATAGGAAATTGCTTGCAATGAATCTGAAAATTGTCCCATATCTTGCGGAAATCCAAACGATTTGTCAATATCTTGAGAAAACCCAACTGATTTGTCTTGAGTAAGGGAGGGGATTGTTGCGGTTGCATTAAGATCACATCTCATTTGACTAGCATGGGGGCTAGAGGCAGGCTGTTCAGCTTGAGGCGAATTAGCCACTGCGTGCAACACGGGGCCATGAGATGTGTAGTTAATGTATCTCGGAGAAGACTCTCTTTGGGTCAAAGGTTGCTCGATGCAAAGACCATCAACATCCCCTTCTCGACCCGCCAAACGAGCGCACCCAGAGTGGCAAGAGCCAGTTGGGGGAGCCAAATTCCCAACCTCCGTGCTTGGTGAAAACCCGCCCAAGTCACAAGGCACATTCTTGGTCCTAACACACTCTTTTGGGCCTGCCAAGCGAGCGCACCCAACTTGGCAAAGGCCCTTAGGAGAGGACATTGCCTCATTTGTAGGCGTAGCATGTATACTCCCCTTGTCCAAGTTGATAAGGTCATTAGTCACATTGCCATGTGGGGTACCATCTAAGAGCTTCATAGAAACCTCTTGGCCAAGTAAATTTTGTTCGGAAACAGATAAATTCATAAGACGCGAATTCCCTGGAGTATGTGCAACTGTGGAGTGTGGGGGCTGCTCTCCAGGAACAGCAGGTTGCGAAGGGGAAGTCACTTGAACAGGGGTAGCAGCTTCCGTTTGGGCAGCCGCTGGAACAGGGGCAGTAGCTAACTTGTTCACGGTATTAGCCATAATGTCCATAGGCTCGTTCTCGGCTTCCTGCATGTCCTCTTCATCAAGATTCTCCAAGTTCTTAGTAGTATCCATATCAATATCCGCTAAGGCAGCAAAATCATTCGAAAGTAAAGCGTCGTTCACCCCCGAAGGTATCGCAGGTGCAATCGTGCTAGGTCCCGACTCGTGTCCTAATGGGAAAGGGGTGAGCACGACAGCTTTAATATCGCCTTTACCTTTATCTTTGTTCTGTTCCAAACCACAGCTGCTGTTTGTTGTCTTTGTTGTGGAACGGCTCCAGCATCCCGACTTCTTCGATGTTGAACCACTCTCCATTCATCTTGTTCAGGCTTCTCACGGGCATTTTGTCGAGCAGTTGGTGGGTTATTGGTAACAACGACATTTTCTTCAAGTGTGGCATTTTGTCGAACACCTGTGGGGTGATTTTGAAGCTTACCACAGTCTTGCCTGGTATGGAACTCTTGGCAACGCTCACAATAGGGGGGAATCGGACCATAAGAAACTTGTTGAATGATGTCAATTCCCCCATAGTTAACTAGTAATTTTTCGTCCAGCGGATGCAAGACGTCGATTTCCACCAGAACACGACCAGTGCTCGATCTTGTGCGATCCGACGTGGGCTCGTCCATCTTCAACGGCGTGCCGAGTAGTTCAGCCAGCTCCCAAATGCATCGTGAGTTGGCAAGGTGTGGCTTGAGCTTGGGGAATTCAATCCATACCGGCACAACCGACGCCTCAACTTGCGGATCAAAATCAGCGGTGTATTTCAATATTTGCATAGTAAAGCCATGGAAATCTAGGAATTTCTTCCTCCATAATCGATTGTAATTTTCTGGGTTGGAGAGAATGATAAGACAGTGCTTTTCATCAAGAATCCCAAATTGATATATCCCAAATTGAAATAAGATGCGAACTGTTCGCCATGAGCGACCTTCACACGGGAATTTTCCAACAAGAGCGTATTGGTAAGGTTTCATCAGAGTTTCACATTCCTCCGGCGATAACTTCAGGGCCTTCAATCCATTTTTGCGGGTAGCAGTACCCATCGGTCCTAGGACGTCATTGAAATATTTTTTCTTCTCACGTGAGGAAGTCTCAGAAAAATGTCCAGCTCCGGGATTGGTGACTTCGGCAAAGGTCCGAAGCGGAGGAAGAGGTAGCGGTCGCTTGTCCGGCGGCTTTTTCAACGCGGTCGGCTGAACGTCGGTGGAAGGGGAATCAGTCATAGAGAGAGAATTTTTTGGTGGGTTTTTTTGGGTTTAGGGTTTAGGGTTTTTTTTTTCCAAAAAATAGGCACGTGCCCGCCGGGAGGTTTTCGCAGGGACCCCCCCCCCCTTTTATTAATAATCAAAAGAGAGCATTACAAATGGAGACTAAAATATTACAAGTATAGCCAAAAGCAAAAAATAAAGTTCATGACCTATGTTTATATCTAAAATATGGAAGACCAAGCATATCCATTCTCACTAAACCACGAAGCCTGTCTTGGAATTGTGTCGGTTCAATCACTCTAGATGCCAAGTAATCACACGCCATGTTACCAAGGCAATCCGCAACTTGATTGCCTTCACGAAATATATGCGTAACGTTCACCTCCATATGTCGCATTAAAGAGTGAATCTTGCAAAGAAGATGTTGTAACTCCCAAGAAGTCCCTTGATCGGTAACAATGAGCCCCTGTACGACTTGAGCATCCAACTCAAGCCATATTCGATGATAACCACGTGCATGTGCTAGCCTCAATCCTTCATAAGCTGCGAATAATTCAGCATATGTATTTGTACGATTCCCAAGGTAAGAGAAGAAGGCGAACACTGGCGTGCCCAAGTGTGTTCTCGCAATTCCTCCAGCCCCAGCAGTAGCTGCTCCCTGACGAGAGGCTCCATCCGTGTTAATTTTAATCCAAGAAAACTCAGGTTTTATCCATCTCACCATGCGGACCTCAGTTCGCTGCTGCCGCTACTGCATTTGAAACAACTCAGCCACAGTTTCATCGCCTTGCCATAGGTGTGATTTCAGGACCCCTGATTCAATAAGGAGTCGTATATGTCGCCAAATTCTGAACACAATCTGACTAGCAATAACCCTTTTCCCCCGGTATTTCGCATTGTTCCGAGCCTCCCAAATATACCAAAGAATTAGAATAGGAACAATAAATCTCACACTCATACCACCACGGATGTCTCTTGAGTTTCTTCAGTAATTAAGGACCAACACAATATCAGTAGAATCAACCAAGGCAATATGAAAGATATTAGAAAAGAATTGCCATACCAGCTGAGCTTTCGAACTACGGAGGAACACATGCGCCACCGTCTCCTCTTGACAGCAACACTGACTACTTAGAAGCTAAGTGGAAACCTTTTCGCCTCATTCTCGCATCAACAGGTACCCAACCTTTAATAAGACGCCATATGAAAATTGAAATATTGGGAGTGATATAGGAAGACCAAATGTGTGAAAAGAGAGCCGAAATTTGAGATTTTTCTCGGAGCATCTCCCACATAGACTTCGTAGTGAAGTGCCCCTTCGAATCCAGCTTCCAAATCATCTTGTCAATACCCCCAGGATCAATAGGGATGGATACTACCTTCTCCACTAATCCCATGGACAATATAGCATCCAACTTGTCAATGTCCCAATCCTGTGCATGCCAAAATTGAGAAACACGTGCCCCGCTATAGCTATGTTGTTCAATCAGGTCCTTGAGAGAGCTGTCAAGCAACCATTGATCCTGCCAAAAAAATACCTCCCCACTCCCCAGTTGCCACGCAATGTGAGGTTCAACTAAGTGTCTCACCCGGCATATGCGTTTCCAAGCTGGAGAATCCTGTGGTTTGATGCTAATTTCCATGGGATGAAAGCCCCCCACATATTTTCCTTTTAAAAACCTGGCCCAAAGAGATTTTTGCGTTCGAAACTGCCACCATAATTTGCCAGAAAAACTTTTAACCATATCTTCCAACTCTCGAACACCAAGCCCGCCTTCACCATAAGGTTTGCATAATTCATCCCAGGCTGCCCAATGCAGCTTACGTTGGCCTCCGTATGACCCCCAAAAAAAGCGATTTAGCAGCATTGATTTTCTGACCAGACACCAGCTCATATTTTTTCAAGAAGCTCATCAATTTCTTAACTCCCGAGACTCCTGCCTTAGTAAAGATGATAATGTCGTCGGCATATGCAAGATGCAAGACCACAACTTCCGAGTTATGAGTATATTGCATTGAAGGATTACGGCATATTAGATCATCCAATCCACGAGCTAACCATTCCGTGGCTAAAATAAATAGCGCGGGGGATATGGGATCGCCTTGTCGTAGTCCACGAGATGAATGAAAGAACCCGGCATTTACCCCATTAATCAAGATAGAAAACCAACAGTTTGTGATACAGTTACGAATCAGCATACACCATTTAGCACTAAAGCCTAATTTTTCAAGCATTCTGAACAAGATTGGCCAATGCACACGATCATACGCCTTAGCCATGTCAAGTTTGGCAATAAGTCGATCACCATGAACTTTTTCATTCAACGAGTGAACAAGCTCCTGTGCCAATAAGATATTGTCCGATATCGCCCGCCCTTCAATGAATCCAGACTGTGCCGGGGAGATAACCAAGGGGAGGATCTTGGCAAGTCGCATATAAAGCAATTTCGTCATGATTTTGTTCGTGACATTACATAAACTGATAGGACGAAAGTGTGTCCATGTGGTCGCCTCTTCTGTCTTCGGTAGAAGTACAATAGCTGTGCTTGTAAATGTCCGTGGCATAGGTGTTCCAGAGAAGAAATCATCCACTGCCTCGTACACATCTGGCTGTACAATATCCCAGCAGGTTTGGTAGAATAAAGAAGAAAATCCATCCGGCCCTGCTGCAGATTCCGAACTGATCCCAAACACTGCAGCCCGAATATCTTCCTTGGACGGCGGCATGCAGAGTTGTTCAGAAATTGCTGGAGTTAATAGACAAGGTACATGGTCAAATGTGTCGCTTAGCGATACCCCTTCGTCTGCTGTAAGTAAGCTTTGGAAGAACGATGCCGCAAAACTTCTAATATCCTCCTGCCTCTCAAGCGTTCTGTCTCCTTCGATGATACGATGAATGTGATTCTTTTGTCTCTTTTTCTTGACCAGATTGTGAAAGAAATGTGTATTACGTTCACCGTCCACCACCCATTTGGTTGCTGATTTTTGTTGCCAAAAATCCTCCTCAATTGCCAATGCCCGATTTAATTCTACCGTAGCTTTGTTCATAGCCATGAGGTTACTTGAACTAGGCATTTCATCAAACAGCTTCTCTGCAGTGGCCACTGCAAGCTCAGCCTTAGCTACACTATCAAAGATATTCCCAAAGCATTCCCAATTCCATTGTTTAAGACGCTTTTTAAGGCGATACAACTTCATTTGTAACTTCTGCATGCCATGTAAAGGGGTCGGTGCCCCCCAGTTTTCAGCCACCAAATCAATAAAACCAGGATGGCGTAACCACATCTTTTGAAATCTGAAGGCCAAAGGATATTTAGCATCAGGCAATGCGGGCTTAATTAATAATGCCACATGATCAGACGCATGCCTAATAAGATGGAATGGCTTGAAGTCCGGGAACATATCCAACCAACCCGAAGAGATTAGAACTCGGTCCAATCTCTCCCATAGTCAACGATTAGTCCAAATAAACTATTCTCCGACAAAACCGGGGTCAATTAACCCGCACCCATCAATGCAATCGTTAAAATCTTCCATGTCCCCGAGCTTCGGTGGTGCCCCTCCTCGTTTCTCTTCTATAGACCGGATCACATTGAAATCCCCCCCTATTAACCACGGGTCAGGGGTTGCAATCTATCGCATCAAGTTCCAAAGCTCCCTTCTGTCCCCCCTAGTGTGCCGTCCATAGACAAACGAACACAAAATTGGATTCGGAAGTGACGGTGAACTAACCTTAATGTGCATAAGCTGGTCCTCATTAATCAACAGTTGCACCGATATGTTCTCTTGGTAAAAGCACCAAATATGATTGGAATGATTCGTAAGAACCCCTGCAAATCCCAGGCGCCGAGACATGTAATCACTCTGAAATTTAAGCTTTGGCTCAAGGATCACCAAAATCTGCAACTTGTATTTTTTTTTCAATTTTTTGATGTAACGAACTTTGGCGGGGTCGCTCAAACCCCATGTATTCCATATCAGAAAATTGATCATTAAACATTTTGAAATGAATTTCCTGACCTTGCTTTACTCCGGGTGATACGAGGAGCAATCTCTGTATTTCGATTCCTGGGTTTTGCTATCGTCTTCTTCTTGATTTCGGCAGAGTTCATGGAACAACTACTGGACTCATTGCCTTGGACCCAGCTTCCGAGCTCCTCGTGCTGTCCAAAATCTAACTGCACAGCTCCATGGGCACACCTACCTGCTCGAACGCATGCTGCTGCACGGTGCGTGCGTCTGCCTGCTCGCGCGCACGCTGTTCCGCACGACGTGTGCGCCCCGTACGCACACACCCGCTCAGCTCCGCGTCGACCTACCCGCTTCGCTGCACGACACGCACAGCAGCCTGCCTGTGCGTGCTATCTTTGCGCCATGCCCCCTGGTCATGCCGCTTGATGCACCAACCTACATGCATCACTTCAGCCACTTGTTGCTCAACGGCCTCGAACACTGTCACGATGCCCCGGCACGCTCCCACAACACACTTGCATTCGTCCTTGAGTGTCATCCGTTCCGAGCCCTCCTCCAAGTAGGCCAACCGGATGTGCCACCAAGCACACACCCGTTGCACACTAGCACGCTACCCACGCTAATGCTAGAATGCGTCCCAATACACATAGGGCCTTGTGATACGCCACCGAGCACGCACCACCTTAGCAACCCGCTGCCCAACGGTCCATGTATTCGCAACAATGCCCCCGCATGCTTCCCTCTTGCACACTTGCATCCGTTGTCTCGTACAATCCGTCTCAAGGTCATCACTCGGGAAAGCTAACCACCCGAATGTGTCACACAGCACGCATCCGTTGCACACTAGCGAGCGACCCACGCATCGCTAGAATGCGCCCCGACACAAAGGGCTAACAAACCTCCCCTGCCACGAGAATTCGACGTCCTCGTCGAAGGAAGTTTGTGTAGGACTCCTCCAGGCTGGACTCCATGCACCACTACCTGCCTCAGTCCCCCAAAATTGAAGTTAAGTTGTCCCTCCACGAACAACAGCATCTCGTTCACTGTCTTGCCCCTTTTCTTCGCCTCTTACCTCTAAGTGGCGAGTTTAGGCACAGCCCAAGGAGATCAAGTTTTGAAGGTGCTCCAAGGAAACTTCTCCGCTGCATCCTCGCCTACCTGCACAAGAATGCGTTTCTGCAGCAAATCTGCAGCAGATCTTGAGCAACCTGCCTCAAAATCCAGCAGGCTCCCCATTCGACCCGTCTTGAAACACGGACCAAGGAGTCTGACATGTGTGCGAGTCAACGGGCTAGTAAACCCGTAAGGCGCAAGGAAGCTGACCGGCGCGATCCCCCCCGAGGGGTGCACTGCCGACCGACCTTGATCTTCTGAGAAGGGTTCGAGTGAGCATACCTGTCGGGACCCGAAAGATGGTGAACTATGCCTGAGCGGGGCGAAGCCAGAGGAAGCTCTGGTGGAGGCCCGCAGCGATACTGACATGCAAATCATTCGTTTGACTTGGGTATAGGGGCGAAAGACTAATCGAACCGTCTAGTAGCTGGTTCCCTCCGAAGTTTCCCTCAGGATAGCTGGAGCTCGAGCGCGAGTTCTATCGGGTAAAGCCAATGATTAGAGGCATCGGGGGCGCAACGCCCTCGACCTATTCTCATACTTTAAATAGGTAGGACGGCACGGCTGCTCTGTTGAGCCGCGCCAGGGAATCGAGAGCTCCAAGTGGGCCATTTTTGGTAAGCAGAACTGGCGATGCGGGATGAACCGGAAGCCGGGTTACGGTGCCCAACTGCGCGCTAACCTAGATCCCACAAAGGGTGTTGGTCGATTAAGACAACAGGACGGTGGTCATGGAAGTCGAAATCCGCTAAGGAGTGTGTAACAACTCACCTGCCAAATCAACTAGGCCCGAAAATGGATGGCGGGGCACCGCCCCTTCTTTTGGACCTAAGGCTCGCCTCGGCGAGCCGATCCGGGCGGAAGACATTTTCAGGTGGGGAGTTTGGCTGGGGCGGAACATCTATTAAAAGATAACGCAGGTGTCCTGAGATGAGCTCAACGAGAACAGAAATCTCATGTGGAACAGAAGGGTAAAAGCTCGTTTGATTCTGATTTCCAGTACGAATATGAACCGTGAAAGCGTGGCCTAACGATCCTTTAGACCTTCGGAATTTGAAGCTAGAGGTGTCAGAAAAGTTACCACAGGGATAACTCGCTTGTGGCAGCCAAGCGTTCATAGCGACGTTGCTTTTTGATCCTTCGATGTCAGCACTTCCTATCATTGTGAAGCAGAATTCACCAAGTGTTGGATTGTTCACCCACCAATAGGGAACGTGAGCTGGGTTTAGACCGTCTTGAGACAGGTTAGTTTTACCCTACTGATGACAGTGTCGCAATAGTAATTCAACCTAGTACGAGAGGAACCGTTGATTCGCACAATTAGTCATCGCGCTTGGTTGAAAAGCCAGTGGCGCGAAGCTACCGTGCGCTGGATTTTGACTGAACGCCTCTAAGTCAGAATCCGGGCTAGAAGCGACGTATGCACCCGCCGTCCGCTTGCCGACCCGCAGTAGGGGCCCCCGGCCCCCAAGGGCACGTGTCGTTGGCCAAGCCCTCGCGGCGGATGAGCCGCATTGGCCGCCTTGAAGTACAATTCCCATCGAGCGGCGGGTAGAATCCTTTGCAGACGACTTAAATACGCGATGGGGTATTGTAAGCGGCAGAGTGGCCTTGCTGCAACGATTCGCTGAGATTCAGCCCTTTGTCGCTTCGATTCGTCCCTCCCACCTCGTCCGCCCCTCCCAAACACCCTCGCGTTAAAACAAACCCCGGAGCTAGGCGGAGGCTGCGTTATCCGCATGCCCCGCTGTTGCACAGGCGACCGGCGCTAAGTCCCCGGGGGAGCTATGCGCGACGACGCCAAGTCCCGAAGCGACCGAGGCGCAAGTGACCGGCACTAAGTCCCCCGCCGCTAGGTCCCGGGGAGAGCTATGCGCGACGATGCTAAGTACCGGAGGGACCGACGCGCCCAATTCAGCCCTCTGCCGCTTCGATTCGTCCCTCCTGGACACTCTCACATTTAACGAGCCCCGGAGGAAGCCGGACGGGCTGCGCGATCCGCAGCTGCACAAGTGACCGCGGCTGAGTCCCGGGGCGAGCTATGCGCGACGACGCTAAGTCCCGGAGCTGCCTAGATGGAAGTGATCGGCACGAAGTCCCACGACGCTAAGTCCTAGAGCGGCCCAGGCGCAAGTGACTGGCACGAAGTCCCCCGCCGCTATGTCCCGGGAGCGCCTAGGCGCGACGAGACTCCGTCCCGGGGCGGCCTTGGTGCGACTCGCGTGCGTCCCGGGACGGCCTAGGCGGGACAAGGCTGTCCCGGGGCGACCTAGGCGCGACTCGCGTGCGTCCCGGGACGGCCTGGGCGCGACTCGCGTGTGTCCCGTGCGGCCTGGGCGCGACTCGGCTCTGTCCCGGGACGGCCTAGGCGCGACTCGCATGCGTCCCGGGACGTCCGGGGCGCGACTCGTCTCCGTCCAGGGACGGCCTGGGCGCGACTCGGCTCCGTCCCGGGACAGCCTGGGCGCGACTCGCGTCCGTCCCGTGCAGCCTGGGCGCGACTCACGTGCGTCCCGTGCGGCTTGGGCGCATCTCGGGACGGGCGGGGCGCGACTCGCATTCGTCCCGGGACGGCCTGGGCACGACTCGTGTGCGTCCCGTGCGGCCTGGGCCCAACTCGGCTCCGTCCCGGGGCGGCCCGGGCGCGAGGAGGCTTTGTCCCGGGACGGCCCAGGCGCGACTCGGCCGAGTCCCGGGACACCCCAGGCGTGACGAGGCTGTCCCGGGACGCCCCAGGCGCGACTCGGCTCCGTCCCGGGACGGCCCAGCCGCGATTCGCCCGAGTCCCGGGATGCCTGAGGCGGGACGAAGTTGTCACGGGACGGCCCGGTCACGACTCGGCTCCGTCCAGGGGCGGCCTAGGCGCGAGGAGGCTTTGTCCCGGGACGGCCTAGCTCGAGGAGGCTGTCCCAGGAAGGCCTAGGCGCGAGTAGGCGGTGTGCGGGCACCGTGCGGCGCGGCGTGCGAGTCGACTGGTCACCGTGCGGCACGTCGTGCGAGTCGACTAGTCACCGTGCCGCACGTCGTGCGAGTCGACTAGTCACCGTGCGGCGCATCGTGTGCATGTCGGTTCACCGTTGTGCCGTGTGCCTTCCTTTCTACCGCTCGTAACATAGCAACACCTATACCATTTCGTGCGAGATTGTCGATGGGCGTTTGCCACGTGTTACTCGGGAATGATCACCAGTACGAGACGCGGTGTTGTATATCAAAGATCGAGTAAAGCCAACTATTAGTTGCTCGACCCTCGAAAATCTTTCATCGGATTTGTTGGGGCACATCATTGGATGTCCGTACATCTCACTACTGAAGGATTGGGAAAATCATCGTGTGATTTTATGTTTTGGTGTTCCGAAATTCTCCGCTCACAAATATTATATTTGCAACGCCGTGTACTAAATTCCCACATTTTTTCATGCACCAATATATTGTATTGTTTGCGTTTTTCTCCTATTTTTGATGACCAAATTAATACAGATTAGTACTTTTGGAGGTTCGAAATTTTTGTTTTCCAAAGCATATTGAAGTTGTAACACCATTTACTAATTTCCAACAATGTTTCATGCACATATATATTTTCCGTATGTTCCCCCAATTTTTCGTGTATTTTCGTTATTTTTAATGATCAAATAATACGAATTAATATTTTCGGATGTCCTAAATTTTTTTTTTCCAAAACATATTAAAGTTGTAAGGCCATTTTTTTTCATGCACTAATATAATTTTTCATATTTTTTTGTATTTTTTGCTATTTTTTAATAATTAAAATATTAAATTAATATTTTTCGATGCTCGAAAAAAAAATTTGACAACAAAAATGAATTCTACATTAAATTTTGGGGTAGGGTGCAAGTTTTCAAACAAAATGAACATCGTTTACTATAAAATCCGAAACATTGTGACTCCTCGGCCCTTTCAATGTCTAGTGCTGTCACAAGGGTTTTTTTTTTAACCTATTATAGGGGGGAGGAGGTAGTTTGAGGGGGTGTCGGGTGCCGAGTGCCTTGGGACCGCACGAGCGGCCGGGCAAGCCCGCACGCCCTCAAGCAAGACGGGTGGGATCGAGTTGGCTTTGCTCCGGCGACCGATCGCCGGCCGTCGGCGACTGTCCGGCGGATTTTCCGGCGAGGCGCCTAGAGCGAGCAGCGTGTTGAGTCGTGTGCAGCCGACGACCTACCTGGAGTCGGTTGGCACGACAAGGCATCCGTTTCGCTGGGGCAATTCGTCGGCGAATAGTCCGAAGCTACTAGCGTCGGAGCATTGCCAACACGAGTTGTGGGCTAATTGGGATGGCCTCCCCCTTTCCATCATGGAACCATCCCAAGGTGCGGGGCACCAGCTTGGGCGGGTTCGGCTCGGCTCGGCTCGGTTGGATTCGGTGTGGGCATGCATTGGCTTTGTGTTCCGATGAGAAGCTTCGAGATTCGTTACGGTGCTCGGACGAACTCGAGCGTGCGGTGTGCTGCGTCTTGGGCGATCAATGCCTATCGGGCGTTGGGCGTGCGTTGGATGGCAACTCGGTGTTGGGCTAGCATTTGATGCCTAAGCGGCATCGGGAGTGCATGATAAAGCATTGCGCTTGCGAATGCGACCCGTCGGGGGGGCGAGTGGAGTTCCCGTTGCCGTACCGTGCTGGGACGAGCGTTTCATGCTCCTCTTTGCGTCGGTACGGTGGAATCAAGGGAGCCACTTCGGCGGGAAGCCTGAGCGTGCAACGTGCGACGTCATGAGCGACCGATGCCCGGACGGTATTGGGTGTTTGCTTGGTGCCCCCTGTCATTGATCTTGCAAACAGCTCCTACATGGTGTTTGTGAGCGCAAGGCAAAGCTCCCCGCTCGCGAGAGCGACCAGCGGGCATAGCGAGCGAAGCTTCGAGATTTGTTACGGTGCCCGAACGAGCTCAAGCGTGCGGCGTGCAGCGTCTTGTGCGATCAATGCCTATCGGGCGTTGGGCGTGCGTTGGTTGGCAACTCGGTGTTGGGCTAGCACTTGATGCCTAAGCGGCATCGGGAGTGCATGACAAAGCATTGCGCTTCCGAGGGCAACCCGTCGGGGGGGCGAGTGGAGTACCCGTTACCGTACCGTGCTGGGACGAGCGTTTCATGCTCCTCTTTGCGTCAGAACGGTGGAATCAAGGGAGCCACTTCGGCGGGAAGCCTGAGCGTGCAACGTGCGGCGTCATGAGCGACCGATGCCCGGATGGTATTGGGTGTGCGCTTGGTGCCCCATGTCATTGATCGTGCGAGCAACTCCTACACGGTGTTTGTGAGCGCAGGGCAAAGCTCCCCGCTCGCGAGAGCGACCAGCAGGCGGAGCGAGCAAAGCTTTGGGATTTGTTACAGTGCCCGGACGAGCTCAAGCGTGCGGCGTGCTGCGTCTTGCTCGACCAATGCCTATCGGGCGTTGGGCATGCGTTGGATGGCAACTCGGTGTTGGGCTAGCGCTTGATGCCTAAGCGGCATCGAGAGTGCATGATAAAGCATTGCGCCGGCGAAGGCAACCCGTCGGGGGGGCGAGTGGCGTTCTCGTTGCCGTACCGTGCTGGGACGAGTGCTTCGTGCCCCTCTTTGCGTCGGAACGGTGGAATCAAGGGAGCCACTTCGGCAGGAAGCCTGAGCGTGCAACGTGCGGCGACATGAGCGACCGATGCCCGGATGGTATTGGGTGTGCGCTTGGTGCCCCATGTCATTGATCGTGCGAGCAACTCCTACACGGTGTTTGTGCGCGCAGGCCAAAGCTCCCCGCTCGCGAGAGCGACCAGCAAGCGTAGCGAGCAAAGCTTCGGGATTTGTTATGGTGCCCGGACGAGCTCAAGCGTGCGGCGTGCTGCGTCTTGCTCGACCAATGCCTATCGGGCGTTGGGCGTGCGTTGGATGGCAACTCGGTGTTGGGCTAGCGCTTGATGCCTAAGCGGCATCGGGAGTGCATGATAAAGCATTGCGCCTGCGAAGGCAACCCGTCGGGGGGGCGAGTGGCGTTCTCGTTGCCGTACCGTGCTGGGACGAGTGCTTTGTGCTCCTCCTTGCGTCGGTAAGGTGGAATCAAGCGAGCCACTTCGGCAAGAGGCTTGAGCGTGCAACGTGCGGCGTCATGCGCTACCGTTGCCCGGATGGTATTGGGTGTGCGCTTGGTGCCCCATGTCATTGATCGTGCGAGCAACTCCTACACGGTGTTTGTGAGCGCAGGGCAAAGCT
>CM047880.1:34607-47107 GCA_026212405.1 Petrea volubilis | reverse complement strand
CCGGGACGGCCTGGGCGCGACTCGCGTGCGTCCCGTGCGGCTTGGGCGCGACTCGTCTCCGTCCCGGGGCGGCCCGGGCGCGAGGAGGCTTTGTACCGGGACGGCCCAGGCGCGACTCACCCGAGTCCCGGGACGCCCCAGGCGCGACTCGGCTCCGTCCCGGGACGGACCAGGCGCGACTCGCCCGAGTCCCGGGAAGCCCGAGGCGGGACGAGGCTGTCCCGGGACAGCCCAGTCGCGACTCGGCTCCGTCCCGGGGCGGCCCAGGCGCGAGGAGGCTTTGTCCCGGGACGGCCCAGGCGCGAGGAGGCTTTATCCTGGGGAGGCCTATGCTCGGGGAGGCTTTGTCCCGGGACGGCCTGGGCGCGAGTAGGCAATGTGCGGGCACCGTGCGGCGCGTCGTGCTAGTCGACTAGTCACGGTGCGGCGCGTCGTGCTAGTCGACTAGTCACGGTGCCGCACGTCGTGCGAGTCGACTAGTCACCGTGCGGCGCATCGTGTGCATGTCGGTTCACCGCTGTGCCGTGTGCCTTCCTTTCTACTGCTCGTAACATAGCAACACCTATACCATTTCGTGCGAGATTGTCGATGGGCGTTTGCCACGTGTTACTCGGGAATGATTACCAGTACGAGACGCGGTGTTGTATATCAAAGATCGAGTAAAGCCAACTATTAGTTGCTCGACCATCGAAAACCTTTCATCGGATTTGTTGGGGCACATCATTGGATGTCCGTACATCTCACTACTGAAGGATTGGGAAAATCGTCGTGTGATTTTATGTTTTGGTGTTCCGGAATTCTCCGCTCACAAATATTATATTTGCAACGCCGTGTACTAAATTCCCACATTTTTTCATGCACCAATATATTGTGTTGTTTGCCTTTTTCTCCTATTTTTTATGACCAAATTAATACAGATTAGTACTTTTGGAGGTTCGAAATTTTTGTTTTCCAAAGCATATTGAAGTTGTAACACCATTTACTAATTTCCAACACTGTTTCATGCACATATATATTTTCCGTATGTTCCCCCAATTTTTCGTGTATTTTCGCTATTTTTAATGATCAAATAATAGGAATTAATATTTTCGGATGTCCTAAATTTTTTTTTTCCAATGCATATTGAAGTTGTAACACCATTTACTAATTTCCAACACTGTTTCATGCACATATATATTTTCCGTATGTTTCCCCAATTTTTCGTGTATTTTCGCTATTTTTAATGATCAAATAATACGAATTAATATTTTTGGATGTCCTATATTTTTTTTTTCCAAAACATATTAAAGTTGTAAGGCCATTTACTAATTTTCCACATTTTTTCATGCACTAATATAATTTTTCATATTTTTTCATATTTTTTGCTATTTTTTAATAATTAAAATATTAAATTAATATTTTCCGATGCTCGAAAAAAAATTTTGACAACAAAAATGAATTCTACATTATATTTTGGGGTGGGGTCCAAGTTTTCAAACAAAACGAATATCGTTTACTATAAAATCCGAAAGAATTTGACTCCTCGGCCCTTTCAATGTCTAGTTCTGTGACAAGGTTTTTTTTTTTTTAACCTATTATAGGGGGGAGGAGGTAGTTTGAGGGGGTGTCGGGTGCCGAGTGCCTTGGAACCGCACGAGCGGCCGGGCAAGCCCGCACGCCCTCAAGCAAGACGGGTGGGATCGAGTTGGCTTTGCTCCGTCTACCGATCGCCGGCCGTCGGCGACTGTCCGGCGGATTTTCCGGCGAGTTTTCCGGCGAGGCGCCTAGAGCGAGCGGCGTGTTGAGTCGTGTGCAGCCGATGACCTACCCGGAGTCGGTTGGCACGACAAGGCATCCGTTTCGCTGGGGCAATTCGTCGGCGAAGCTTCCGAAGCTACTAGCGTCGCAGCATTGCCAACACGAGTTGTGGGCTAATTGGGATGGCGTCCCCCTTTCCATCATGGAACCATCCCAAGGCGCGGGGCCCCAGCTCGGGCGGGTTGGGCTCGGCTCCGTTCGGTTGGATTCGGTGTGGGCATGCGTTGGCTTTGTGTCCCGATGAGAAGCTTCGAGATTCGTTACGGTGCTCGGACGAGCTCGAGCGTGCGGCGTGCTGCGTCTTGGGCGATCAATGCCTATCGGGCGTTGGGCGTGCGTTGGATGGCAACTCGGTGTTGGGCTAGCACTTGATGCCTAAGCGGCATCGGGAGTGCATGATAAAGCATTGCTCTTGCGAAGGCGACCCGTCGGGGGGGCGAGTGGAGAACCCGTTGCCGTACCGTGCTGGGATGAGCGTTTCATGCTCCTCTTTGCGTCGGTACGGTGGAATCAAGGGAGCCACTTCGGCGGGAAGCCCGAGCGTGCAACGTACGGCGTCATGAGCGACCGATGCCCGGATGGTATTGGGTGTGCGCTTGGTGCCCCCTGTCATTGATCGTGCAAACAGCTCCTACACGGTGTTTGTGAGCGCAAGGCAAAGCTCCCCGCTCGCGGAGAGCGACCAGCGGGCGCAGCGAGCGAAGCTCCGAGATTTGTTACGGTGCCCGGACGAGCTCAAGCGTGCGGCGTGCAGCGTCTTGCGCGATCAATCCCTATCGGGCATTGGGCATGCGTTGGATGGCAACTCAGTGTTGGGCTAGCACTTGATGCCTAAGCGGCATCGGGAGTGCATGACAAAGCATTGCGCCTGCGAGGGCAACCCGTCGGGGGGGCGAGTGGAGTACCCGTTGCCGTACCGTGCTGGGACGAGCATTTCATGCTCCTCTTTGCATCGGTACTGTGACGACCCGAAACTTCTAGCTAATTATGAAAATACCCGATTTATAATTTTTGCACAAACATGCCACTTTTCAAAACAATAGTAAAACCAACCCATACTTTTATTCGAAAATCCAAAAGTACACATAAGTTTATTATTACATGATCGTGACTACAAAATAACCTCAATCCTATAACATGCATAACTAGCCAAATGCTTCGAACCGCCTTCCTATGTCTCCTTCGCTAGCGACTCCGTTCGTCTCAAGATTGGCTAAAACATTACATGAAACACGTCAACAACACGTTGAGTAGAAACTTTGCATATAACATAAGGTGATCGTGTGAGGTTTGTGCACCATATCACAGAAATTTATGAACATAAATCACATAATTTCACATTTGATTTCTTCCACCTCGACGGGTGGCTACCTTATCACTTCGTGCCGATTTTTCCAACCAAACACTCCAATTCCCTACCAATCACTCCGGTGGTCATATCCCGGGCATATGCCGATTTTTCCTACGACCCACTTCAGTACATAGACACTCCGTCCATGCAAGGAGGGATTAGGCAACGATGGAGGGTCGAGAACTAATTTAAGACCGGCAAGCCCGACGCCGCCCGGCCGAACTCGACCACATCCACCCCTATTCACATTGGGGCCCAACATGTACACATAAAATTCATGTATAACACATAGTTTTACAAAATTTCAGTATGCTTTCACACTGATCTTACATAAATGAACACATATTTCAACCTTATGAACTGAAAATTCGCAGTCTACAATATTTGCGACGAGCAGAAATTTCAGTTTGCAAGTATGGAATTTCTAGCCTAAAACCTGCTGGGATTTCACAAATATGTTTCTAATATTGTAAAATAAAGTTTTGGTTGATAAAATTTCGAGTTTTCAGCTTACGAGACTTGGAATTTTCAGACTGCGACGCAAACGCTTAATTGCGCGGCTGCTGGAATTTCCAGGCCCGAAGCCGAACTTTACAGATTTGAAAAAACTGTTTTTCCAGTTATATACACTGGAATTACAACATATAAAACAGGTTTTGAGTTTGAAAAAATCGGATTTTTCAGTGTGCAAAAATAAGAGTTTTCAGCCTTGTAACAAAATTTTTCAGCACTGTGAATAGTGTTTCCAGCAAGTGTTGAACTAAAATTTCATCTTGACAAACACGAAATTTCAGCTTCTACACATGATTGAAGTAATAAAAGTATCAAACATCATAATACATAACTTAAGCATCATTTGGACCTATTGCAAGCAAAATTTCAGCATGGTTTCAAGACATTCAAGGGCAAGATGCACATAATGTCACTATAAGCATATACCCAAATTTTCTTGTATTCCCCTAAGACCCAAGATGGAAACCAACTTGTGGTTACCTCTTAAGGTCTAATGGGGAAGATATGAAGCTAATACTTTCATAAAAACCTAAGCTAACTCATGCCATAGGCAAGGTTTCTACCTTCTAGTAGTAGAGGTTCTTGTAGTTTAAAGGATGTATGGAAGTGTAAGGATGAAAGTGCTGAAATTTGTGATGAAATTAACAAGAGATGAAGGCAAGAGACTATAAGGGGCAGAGTGCACGTTTTTTAGGGGGTGTGTGGTGATTTTTGTGGTTTCTTATGCTTAATGCCTAATCCTTCTCATAATTAGTAATGTAACAAATAGCATTAAAATACTATTGTGTCTTAATCTTCATCATTTCTTCTTTTCCAACTAAGTGTCCAACTAACAAGCCTAATTAGGTTAAGTGTTGTCTAATTAGGTAAGTGTTAGTCTAGGCTAATTTGGTCCCTACATGTTAACAATATCTAGAAAGAATTATACAAGTGTATGCACACTTGTACATAATCATCATACTTGAGGCTGAAGACTTGAGATGATTTTCTACCAAGTATAAACCATTTTTATGTTTCTTATCCCTTAAAAAACGTCACCCTTAGTTAAAATCTGGAAACTTTATAAGTTATTTACTTATTTTTACATATTTATGGAAGAAAAATATCATTTAGGGGTAGAAAATGCAAATTTTAGGCTTTCTTTACGGTTTTTCCAAACATCTTCTAAATCTTATTACACAAAACCAAACATACATATTATATATATATATTTAGTGTGTATACATATATTTTTTATGAATTATATAGTTTATATGATGCTTAACTAGGACAAGAAATAATCCTAACTTATACATGTTTCGAAAAAACTACGAATATGCAATACAAGGTATTAACATTATGAAAACGTATACCTATAAATATAAAATAAACACATATACTTATATCTATACATAATGGGAGTGAGAATACGGGTCCTTACATCCCCTCCTTAAAGGAATTTCGTCCCCGAAATTCGGCCCGATTAGTCAAAGAGATGTGGATAGTTGCTCATCATCTTCTAATTTTTCCCACGTAGTTTCCTCGAGGTTATGATACTTCCACAAGACTCTGACTATGGGAATGGAGCGGTTTCTCAAGGTTCGTTCTCTTACTTCAAGGATGCGAACGGGTTCTACATAGTCAAGTCTTTATCAATTCGTCTGCGGGAATCATGATTCACAACATGAGGAGGGATCCTGGATGATATTTCTTAGCATCGACACATGAAATACGTCATGAACATCAGCTAGACTTGAGGGTAACGCCAATTTATATGCTACTTTTCCTACTTTTTCTAGAATTTCAAAAGGTCCAACGTATCGAGGTTTTAGTTTCTCCTTTCTTCCCAAACCGAAAATTTCCTTTTCGTGGTGATACTTTTAAGAATACCGAGTTTCCTACTTCAAATTCCAAATCCTTTCGTCTCTTATCCGAGTAGCTTTTCTGACGACTTTGAGCGGCGGCCATTCGTTTTTGAATTGTTTCTATAGCTTCCGTAGTTTCTTGTACCAATTCAGGGCCTAGCAATTTCCTCTCACCAACCTCATCCCAACATTTGGTGATCGACACTTTCGTCCATAAAGGGCCTCAAATGGAGCCATACCGATGGTGGATTGATAACTATTATTGTATGCGAATTCGGCTAATGCGAGATGACGATCCCAACCTCCTCCAAAATCGATGGTACAGGATCTAAGCATGTCTTCTAAGATTTGGATGGTTCTTTCAGATTGTCCATCGGTTTGTGGGTGAAAAGCCGTGCTAAAGTTCAACTTAGTATCTAGCGCGCTTTGCAACCCTTGCCAAAACTTAGACACGAATCGTGGATCTCTGTCTGAAACAATGCTGACGGGGATACCATGTAATCGGACTATTTCCGTTTATAAATTTCAAGCATTCTATCCAAGGAACAATGTCTTGAAAGGCACTAAATGGGCACTTTTTGTAAGTCGATCCCATACAACCCCAAATCGCATCATGACCCTTGGAGGTGCGGGGTAGGACCCATCAACAAAATCCATGGTAATGTGTTCCCACTTCCATTCGGGAACAGGTCTATGGTTGCCACAGAGACCAAGGGCTTCTGGGATCGGCTTTTATCTGTGACAGTCAAGCATTTGGATACAAATTCCGCCACTTCTCTTTCATGCTAGTCCACCAATACTGTTTTCTAATGTCTTTGTACATCTTATTGATTCCCGGGTGGATTGTGTATCTTGTATTTGGACTGTCTTCCAATATTTCCCTTTTGAGATTGTTATCATCGGGATCCATAGCCGCTATTGTGAAATCTTGAGGATCCCGTCATTGGACATGGCAAACTCCGGCCCTTTTGCCATATACCAACTCTCTTCCATGATCTTTTTAAGTTTTGCGTCTTTTTCCTTGAGCTTCCTGATTTTTCTTAATAACGCAGGTTGCGCTTTTGAACGGGTGGAAATAAAATTCCTAACTCTTTTCTCCTTAGGATTCCACTCAGAACTTATCATTTAACAACTTCCATTCCTTAAGTGCCAAACAAGAGGTGGTGGCCTTTATACTTAAATGCACGGCAACTTTGTTAACTTTTCCCGGATGGTATTGAATATTAAAGTTATAGTCGATAATCATCTCCATCCATCTCCTTTGTCTCATGTTTAATTCCTTTTGTGAAAATAAGTATTTTAGGCTCTTATGGTCTGTGAACACCTCAAAAGCTGTCCCATACAAATAATGCCTCCATTTCTTGAGTGCAAACACAATAGCAGCTAATTCGAGGTCATGAGTAGGGTAGTTTTCCTCATACGGTTTTAATTTTCGTGAAGCGTAGGCTACTACTTGCCATCTTGCACTAGTACACAAACTAATCCTTCTTTAGAGGCATCGGTGTATACTTGAAATCCATCGTTCCCATTAGGTAATATTAACACAGGAGCGGCGACTAAGCAATTCTTCAATTTCTGAAAACTAGTCTCACAGTGTTGGTCCCAAACAAATTTGACCTTAGCTTGGGTTAACCTAGTTAGTGGTCGAGCAATTTTTGAAAACCCTTCAATAAATCTTCGATAGTACCCCGCAAGACCTAGAAAGCTTCGAACTTCAGTGACGGTAGAAGGTTGTTTCCACTCCACAACGGCTTTTACCTTTTCCGGATCTACTGAGATTCTCTTTGGATATGATATGACCGAGAAAGGATACCTTTCTAACCAAAATTCACACTTGCTAAATTTTGCATAAAGTTTTTGGTCCCTTAGAGTTTGCAAAACTATGCGCAAATGTTTCTCATGCTCCGTTTTGGTCTTTGAGTATACCAAGATATCATCTATAAAAATCACAACGAACTGATCCAAGTAAGGCTGGAATACTCGATTCATCAAGTCCATGAATATAGCAGGTGCATTGGTTAGTCCAAAAGGCATTACTATAAATTCATAATGTCCGTAGCGACTATTAAGAGCTGTTTTGGCTATGTCTTTTTCTTGGATTCGGACTTGGTAATATCCTGATTTCAAGTCCAACTTAGAGTACACGGAAGCTCCTTGTAGTTGGTCAAATAACTCTTCGATGTTCGGTAGTGGATATTTATTTTAACAGTAACTTGGTTTAGAGACCGATAGTCAATGCAAAGTCGTAAGGTACCGTCCTTCTTTTTGACAAATAAAACTGGGGCTCCCCATGGTGAAGAACTAGGCCGAATAAATCCCTGATCAAGTAATTCTTGTAATTGAGTCTTAAGTTCCTTTAATTCAGCAGGGGCCATTCTGTACGGGGTTTTGGAAATCGGGGCTGTTCCTGGTACTAGGTCAATGGTAAATTCAATTTCCCTATGTGGAGGTAGTCCGGGTAGATCATTGGGAAACACATCTACAAATTCGTTTACCACCGGAACATCCTCAATTTTCTTTTTATCTTCTTGTTTATTTAATACATATGCTAAAAATGCATCATTTCCTTTTCGAAGTAGTCGATGAGCTTTCATGGCCGAAATAATTGGTATGGAAGGGGAAAATTTGTTTCCTCTTATTTCAACTAAGGGTTGGCCCGGTATACATAATCGCACTATCTTATTGTGACAATCTATTTGGGCATAGTGAGATGCTAGCCAGTCCATTCCTAATATCACATCGAATTCGTTTATAGGCAATAAAACCAAGTCAGCCCTCATGGGTTTTCCACCAATTACTAGCTCACAGTTCTTATATAATAGGTCGGTTCTCCATGAGATTCCCATAGGTGTGCTTACTCTAATTCATATGGCAAAACTTCAGGTTCAAGCATTAAACTAGAAACAAAATTACGCGATATATAAGAATGCGTTGAACCAGGATCTATCAAAACTTTAGCCAAGTGTTGGCAAATCGGAAGCGTACCTTCCACCACTGTTGGTTCTGACGTCCTTTCTTGATTAATGGCAAACACCTTGCCTTGCACTCGTGGTTTTTCCCCACGCTTTCCGTTCTCCTTGGCAACTCGTTCCCGTGAAGGTCCCATTTGCGGACAGTCCCTGATGAAATGCTCACTACTTCCGCACCGGGTACATTTCCTTGCCTTAACCCAACACTGACTCTCAGTGTGATTTGGTTTTCCACAGTAGGTACACGAAAGGTTCCGTTGGGGTAGGGAAGTGTTAGTATTCATCCGGGGTCCTGAAATATTAGTCTTAGCAACCTTATTACTTCCTCCGAAATTTCTCCCGGCTTGGCTCCCTAAAGGAGACGGTCTCACGAAGTGGCCACGTTTAACCTTTAACTGCTCCATAGTGCTCTCTACTTTCAGGGCGGTTTCCACTGCCGCCATATACGTTTGCACCTGTACCGGTGCCATCTTGTCTTGTATCTCCATCCTTAAACCACTAGTGAATTTCCATATTTTTCTTTCTTCACTTTCAACAAAATAAGGGGCAAACCTGGCTAACCGGGTAAACATTGCCTCATATCGGGCCACATTTAACTCTCGTTGTTCTAAGTTTAAAAATTCTCTTTCTCGTTTTTCTTGTATAACCCGAGGAACATACTGTGTATTGAATTCGCGAACGAAATTGTTCCATGTATGTGGAGTCCTCGCTTCTTCCCACTTTCCACTGACCCTTTTCCACCAATGCCGTGCGTCTTCTTCCAACCGGAATGTAGCCAAAGTGACCTTCCGTTCTTCTCCGCAGTCTATAACTTCAAAAATTTTCTCGATAGCTTCTAGCCAATTAGTGGCTTTGACGTCGTCCGGTTCTCCTTTGAAACTCGGGGGTCCTAACTTAAGAAAGTTAGCAATGGCATCGTTAGTTGTTTCTATGTGATTGTGATTATTATTATGCTGATTTTCAAGAATCGTAGTGATTCTCTCAACGATAGCCGTAAGTTGACCCTCCGGATTCCCGTTATTACCGCGTGTTCGTCTATTCGACATCTACATCATAAAAATTCAGTTTAGTAATATAAACAAAACCCATTTATTTCTATTTACATAAGACTTACACAACCTATCTACATAGAAGTTACTCATACGGCAATTGCAAAAACATACACGGCAAACGCAAAACATATATCCTATCAAACTTTACATGAGCATCGATTACACTAGACAACCACTACGGTGCTCTCAAGACACTTAATTTACTCAATCTCATAGGGAGCATGGCTAGTACCCTCTCCGGAGTTTATAACCACTAACTCCGGGGGTGGCTTAGGAATTAAATTCTCTTCAATGACTCCAACAAGTTTCCTACTCATGCTATACAAAAGCTCGAGCACACTTTGGTAATGCTGATGTGTTTGGTAGATGTGATTTTGGGCTCCCTCCAAACTAAGGCGGGTGTGGTAAAGATCCTCTTGAAGCTTTTCATAGTTTTCTTCCAGCAACCTTAGTTCTACTAAAAGTTCATCAACTTGGGGCGGGCGCACTCGGACGGAGGACACTCGGGCAGCCCCACACGGATAGCGCGACCTACGGTTAGAGGATTCTGCGGGATAGGCCATCTGCTACACAACAAGTTCAAACATTAGACAATTCATAATCAAAATTCCTAACGTCCCAAAAACCGTGCTCTGATACCACCTGTGACGACCCGAAACTTCTAGCTAATTATGAAAATACCCGATTTATAATTTTTGCACAAACATGCCACTTTTCAAAACAATAGTAAAACCAACCCATACTTTTATTCGAAAATCCAAAAGTACACATAAGTTTATTATTACATGATCGTGACTACAAAATAACCTCAAT
Source organism: Petrea volubilis (assembly GCA_026212405.1). Lineage (NCBI taxonomy): Eukaryota > Viridiplantae > Streptophyta > Magnoliopsida > Lamiales > Verbenaceae > Petrea > Petrea volubilis. The sequence continues at coordinate 36,768 of CM047880.1, read as the reverse complement.
CCTATAACATGCATAACTAGCCAAATGCTTCGAACCGCCTTCCTATGTCTCCTTCGCTAGCGACTCCGTTCGTCTCAAGATTGGCTAAAACATTACATGAAACACGTCAACAACACGTTGAGTAGAAACTTTGCATATAACATAAGGTGATCGTGTGAGGTTTTGTGCACCATATCACAGAAATTTATGAACATAAATCACATAATTTCACATTTGATTTCTTCCACCTCGACGGGTGGCTACCTTATCACTTCGTGCCGATTTTTCCAACCAAACACTCCAATTCCCTACCAATCACTCCGGTGGTCATATCCGGGCATATGCCGATTTTTCCTACGACCCACTTCAGTACATAGACACTCCGTCCATGCAAGGAGGGATTAGGCAACGATGGAGGGTCGAGAACTAATTTAAGACCGGCAAGCCCGACGCCGCCCGGCCGAACTCGACCACATCCACCCCTATTCACATTGGGGCCCAACATGTACACATAAAATTCATGTATAACACATAGTTTTACAAAATTTCAGTATGCTTTCACACTGATCTTACATAAATGAACACATATTTCAACCTTTATGAACTGAAAATTCGCAGTCTACAAATATTTGCGACGAGCAGAAAATTTCAGTTTGCAAGTATGGAATTTCTAGCCTAAAACCTGCTGGGATTTCACAAATATGTTTCTAATATTGTAAAATAAAGTTTTGGTTGATAAAATTTCGAGTTTTCAGCTTACGAGACTTGGAATTTTCAGACTGCGACGCAAAACGCTTAATTGCGCGGCTGCTGGAATTTCCAGGCCCCGAAGCCGAACTTTACAGATTTGAAAAACTGTTTTTCCAGCTTATTATACACTGGAATTACAACATATAAAACAGGTTTTGAGTTTGAAAAAATCGGATTTTTCAGTTGTGCAAAAATAAGAGTTTTCAGCCTTGTAACAAAATTTTTCAGCACTGTGAATAGTGTTTCCAGCAAGTGTTGAACTAAAATTTCATCTTGACAAACACGAAATTTCAGCTTCTAACACATGATTGAAGTAATAAAAAGTATCAAACATCATAATACATAACTTAAGCATCATTTGGACCTATTGCAAGCAAAATTTCAGCATGGTTTCAAGACATTCAAGGGCAAGATGCACATAATGTCACTATAAGCATATACCCAAATTTTCTTGTATTCCCTAAGACCCAAGATGGAAACCAACTTGTGGTTACCTCTTAAGGTCTAATGGGGAAGATATGAAGCTAATACTTTCATAAAAACCTAAGCTAACTCATGCCATAGGCAAGGTTTCTACCTTCTAGTAGTAGAGGTTCTTGTAGTTTAAAGGATGTATGGAAGTGTAAGGATGAAAGTGCTGAAATTTGTGATGAAATTAACAAGAGATGAAGGCAAGAGACTATAAGGGGCAGAGTGCACGTTTTTTAGGGGGTGTGTGGTGATTTTTGTGGTTTCTTATGCTTAATGCCTAATCCTTCTTATAATTAGTAATGTAACAAATAGCATTAAAATACTATTGTGTCTTAATCTTCATCATTTCTTTCTTTCCAACTAAGTGTCCAACTAACAAGCCTAATTAGGTTAAGTGTTAGTCTAATTAGGTTAAGTGTTAGTCTAGGCTAATTTGGTCCATACATGTATAACAATATCTAGAAAGAATTATACAAGTGTATGCACACTTGTACATAATCATCATTACTTGAAGGATGAAGACTTGAGAATGATTTTCTACCAAGTATAAAACATTTTTATGTTTCTTATACCTTAAAAAACGTCCACCCTTAGTTAAAATCTGAAAATTTATAAGTTATTTACTTATTTTACATATTTATGGAGAAAATATCATTTAGGGGTAGAAAATGCAATTTTAGGCTTTCTTTACGGTTTTTCCAAACATCTTCTAAATCTTATTACACAAAACCAACATACATATATATATATATATTTATGTGTGTATACATATATTTTTATGAATTATATAGTTTATATGATGCTTAACTAGGACAAGAAATAATCCTAACTTATACATGTTTCGAAAAAAACGAATATGCAATACAAGGTATTAACATTATGAAAACGTATACCTATAAATATAAAATAAACACATATACTATATCTATACATAATGGGAGTGAGAATACGGGTCCTTACA